>SNQJ01S0206168.1:9511-20279 GCA_010110895.2 Picea sitchensis | reverse complement strand
CCATGCTCAAATCACTCCTGCTCTCGGTACTCCATGTCTAGGACGATGTGGGCCTCGAGACATGATCTCCTAGTTATCCCTAGATATCGGGGATAACAGGTACTAAGGACTAAAGCAGGGCGCATAATTTGGGACAGTTTCCAGGCCATTCTGAGAAGTACAACTCCCAGGGCGGACTTTCCAGACTTCCAACAGTTACCGTCAGAGCTGCCATAGTCCCAGCGCATCCATTGATTCCGCAATGCTCCCATATTTCGGGTTTTATCTTTTAGTTGCTTATTTGTATTCCGGCTAAGATTCTTTGTTTGTTGATCTAGTCGAGTATTGTCAGTTTATTCAACCACATTCGGCCATTTTGTAATCCACAGAGATATCATAATACAAACTTTGCAGTCCTTTGTCGCATTTATTATTTGTATGATCATTTATATGCTGTAAACCATTGATCCTACACACACATTAGCAACGTTTCCTAAACTAGCCAAGTCAGGAACATTACAAACCCCTTCTTCCCATGAAATGAGGTACGATCCCTTCTTGGGTCAGTACACTCGAAAATCCCAAAAGATAAGGAGATGAAAAGGATGAAGTGCGAAAAATGATAAGTATGATCGGGAATGGCACGATGACTCGTCAAGGGGACCTCCTAGTAGCAAACCCATCCCCAAGGGTGACCACTTACTAGAGCACAATGTTAACTGCCAAGGTGAAACAGGGCAAAAAGCATAATTTCCAAGCATACGTTCTATAATCTAAAGCAACTTTAAATGCAATATATTCAAATGCCTCAAGTATTAAAGTGATACTTACCACAATACCTGACTTGTATGTCATGGAGCAAGACCCATTGTCTTCCGAAAGCAAGCTGATGTGGTGAATGCCATCATGATGAACTGGGGATGTGTGGTGGTGAAGTGGGTTTCTGTCTGTGCATGTGGACGCTGTCAGTCATTTGTCTCTCGGTACTCCATGTTTGCAACCCGAGGGTCTCGAGACATCATCTCCTTAGTTATCCCTAGAAATTGGGGATAACAGTGGTCATCAGTTAGACATTAATAAAATTATCGTATCTTATCTTATCTTATCTATGAGGGCATTTTGCTTTGGAGAGCCCCTTTGATGTTTTATTTTAATATTTTCCTTGGAGAATAAAGTGGATCTAGAAACCACAAATACTATTTTATTGTAGAGGAGATAAGATGAAACCCATATAAGGATTTGCTCACTCCATTTTTTTGTTAAGGTTGGATTTGGGGAGATCCCCCTTGGATCTTAGTTGAACATCTTGAAGGCAATGCAAGTAAAGGGTTTCTCTTGTTGAGGCGCGTTTTGGTTCAATATTGTTGATTATGACTGTTGGAATTTCTTGCAACAAATATGTCATGAAGGGCTAAAATCCATGTAACTTTGTTCCTTGTTTAGAAGAAGTTTAATTGTGGTTCATTACCCCTTTAAAAACTGTCTATTGCTGGAAATATCCTTATGTATCTTCTTTCTTAATTTGGATTAGCTGCAATATACATTATCCTTTAGTGGAGACACCCTCATGCATGCTTGGAGGTCTATCTTCATCCAGATTCCTCACAGGAATTTTCTGTTTTAGTGGACAGCAAGATAGGACTGTTGTAGGTTCTTTATTCGGGCTACATGCTTCCTTATCACATAAGAAAACAGCCCTCATATGTTTTACCCTTTGACTCCACTTGCCCAATGAATTGACTAGTCTTGGTCCACCCTTCACCCTATTCATACAACCATATTACAACTTCTGTTTTTCCAAAGATTAACTATTCATTTCACCTGGAGCTTCCATTGCACACCTTTGGCTATCCTATCTTCTGTATGTCTATAGCTTTCCAATGGTGCAAAGATCACCTCAATCAGAGTTTGTTTGAGGAAGTTATGCCACCTGCAAGTTGACCTATGCTTTTGAATCTTGATCACCATGGTATGGAGTGGACGCCACATCAACTTCCATTACTTGCACATGTGGAGCTATTCATGTGTGGAATTTCAAGAAGATTCTAGAGGGTCCAAAACCTTAACCCTCATTGGGAGTTGAGGCATGCAAATCCCCTAACCCTGACCCTAGATGACTATCAGGGCATGGTAAATAATGGGCCACTAGGAAAGGAAGGGATTCCATTCTTGTTGTATTGATTTACTGTTCCATAGCTGAGCAGATCAAGGGAGTGGGATATTGGAGCAGAACAGAGGAAGTAGAAGACCCTGTCTATACAAGCCACAATGTCAATGGCAACTCCTTAGTGAGTTCACCTATCTTTGTATTTGCATTTCATATCTAAGAAGAAAAGAGCAAGGCATAGTCCTCACCTTCTAGCTGGGTTTTCCCAGGGTACATCTTGTGTTCATTGTGTGGATGGCATGGTATTTGTTTTATCTTCTTTTATTCCATTCTCAACTTATTTCAGTATTATGAACACTAAGCTATTAATATTAAATTTTCATCTTAAGTAACACTGCATAACAAAGATTTTGCAAGAACTTGTAAGATTTGTTGTGAAAAACTGTTCTAGTGAAATGTTCATGGCAGTTTACAGATCAGTTACATGTGGGGTGTTGCCTCTTGTTGAATAATTGATTGGAGGCTATAGCTGTTATCTAACCATATCAAGAAAGTGAAAATAAGAACACATGATCTTGGTCTACTGCCGCCTCTTGATCAAGCATTGACTAGAAGTTGATTATTATTTTCTAACCAGCCAAGAAAGTTAAAACATTTGAACAGTCAATTTTTCATTTTTTTTCTGAACATAAAAAATGTTCCTGTATTTATATAAATAATTTGATATGATAATCAACAAGAGGATCATGATGAGTGTGGTATCGCAACTTGCAAGACCTAGCAACATCATTGAATCTATCCACACAGCCCCACCATTGGCCATACAACATGGCTTGGTTCAATACCAGTGGGCAGCCCACCCATATAGATTTGGTAATGTAGTGTCCATTTGCAATGGAGCCTTTTATTGACAAATGTTATATCTTATGGGACACCCATGGAATGCTACGACATTCTCCTAGGGCGAACATACCAGCATGGTCATCGAGCCTACTATGATGGATTCCAAAATAAATATAAGATTCATAAATAGGGTAAAAGTTAAAACACATAAATTTAGGTTAGCCTCTATGGCCGTGTCTCTCTCTGGCAAACTTGTCAAATTAGCAAACACAACCAAACAATTTTCTCTTTGTATCATTCGTCAGGTTGAACAGCAAGATTGTAACAGTCTTTCACCTAAAGCAATGAAGGACATATTAGATGTGTACTCAGATTACTTAGAGGAACTGGAGCATCTTTCTACCACGTAGGCCATACAACACATCATTCATCTTAATCAAGCGTGCCAAGTTCCAAATCAACTGTAATTCTTTTATTTTGCTGATGTCTAAAAAACATCTAGTATCTAATTTATTAAGGTTAATTTGTTTCATTAGCCTGTCAATACCTGAAATATTTCTGCTTCAAGACAAGGAAATAGGATGTCATATTTTCCTTTTGAGCTCTATATAATATTGTTTTTTAATCAATTCACACTGCAGATTGGAGAAATTAATAATCATGGATCCATTTCAAGATTTGAAGTTGAAGTTGCATCGACCAATGTTCATGTGCGGATGGAGGTGAGGCATTCTTGATGGATGTTTGTTTATAAGGTTTGAATACAATAGTTTGTAAGGGGAGTCACCAAAACAAATATTGTACAAATGTGCATGTGTTTACTATCAGTCAAGTGACTCTTTTACTGAATTCGGTCAACATAACTTATTTACAAAAATAAAGGTGGCTTCATTACACACACACACACACACACACACACACACACATATATATATATATATAAAGTCCAATGGTTTAGCTTAATTGTTCAAAAGAACTATTTTATGGTGGACTTTGCCGTGAGGTCTCCAGTTTTAGTTCGGTCGAATCCTGCTAGGTTACCAATTGTTATTTTGGTTGGCAATTGAGCCACCCTCCATTCAAATATTCTAGGGAAGAGGGGAGGTTTTCCATGAGGTTTTCCTTGGAATATATATATATATATATATATCGAGGGAAATCTTGTTGTGAAACCCAAGGGATGCTTCCCCGCATACGTGGATGCCATCCCTACTAAACTCATCGGTGTAGACTAGTGTACCTTATCCAAGGGGATTCAAACTGGTAACTTCCTGGCACTGAACTAGCCAAATGGTCCGCAATGTTTGCGACCACTAGTCGAGCTAACCCCTTGGGCATATATATATATATATATATATATATAAACATTTTAGGGAAGCCATTCATATATTTGTATGTATGTATATATTGTTAACTTATGCCTAGAATCTTTTTGAAGATGATTGGTCTTATATTTTCCTTTCCAATATTTAGCCGACTTACCTAAATATATGTATCAATGTATCCTCCCTAGATTCCCATAAATCTTTCTACCTAGTTTAAATAAAAAGATTGGAAAATACTGCCAGAACTAGATTAAATAAAGCTTGTTTGTTTTTCATAGTACTTCGAGTTTTAGTATTTGAAAGCAAGCTTTTCATATTTTGGGCCAGATTTGAAGTTAATCGACACTTCGGCAGTATTTAGTTATTTTTTATTTTACTATTCAGTTGATTTAGATGGAAGTACTCAAATGATTTTTCCTTTTGCATGCAGCTAATAAAGACAATGAAGGGTATGGCTAAAGAAAGCAGAGGAGAACATTTCATGGTTTGGGTTTCCCTGAGTTGGTCTGTAGGTATTGAATGATCAGATTAACCATAAGTATAATAACCTTATTTGGTTTTCAGAAAATCTAGCAAAGACAACTTCAGAGGCAGTTAAACATTACAAGGGAGGATGGAATAAAAATGATCAGAAAGATGGTGCAAAGGATGCTTGGGAGGGAAGGCCTGAAAGTCCAGGTACTTAACCCAGTTTAAGGAATGTGAATGCAAGTTATGGAAGGAATCTGCATATTGTTTTATTTTTCTGGGAGAACACAATGTTCAGTGCAGTATTTGATCTTCAGGTTGTTTGCAGGTGCCAGGACAAGTTATGATCTAGAATGTGAAAGAGGTTCATTCTACTGCGATGACATTTATAAGTCATATTGCACAAAATTTGGAATCCATTTTGAGAGTTCACAAGGAAAATGGATGAAATATGGAAATCTTACTTCAAAAACAGGAAGAGAGAGTGTATTGTCTGAGCAGGGCATCCTGCCCCTTGATCTACATACAGCTGTTCATGTGCTTGTGAGTCTAGTGAAATTGATGCATTCATAAGAAGCTACGTTTTGCAACTTGCCCTGCAGGATGGTAGCCTTAAAATGATTTTGTGTGATTTGCAGGAAATTCATGCCAAAGATAACCCAAATTTGTTACGAGATGAAAATCTTTGTTTTAACCTTGACAAAGAGGCGACAGAAACACTAGAAATTTTCAAAAGGTCATTTTCTTGCATACCATTTTCTATTAATGAAAACAAGGTCATACAATACAAAATTGTAAATAGTAGAGAATTAGGTTCATGATAAAGCTATGCCTCTCCCTACCTAGACAAGGAGGGCAAGTATCTCTGACTAAACCCCACGTCAGCTGATGTGAAATATTCCTAAGAAGACAGAGCTTAGCGCAAATCTTTGTTGCAATGTCATCCACAGCCCAATGGACATCTGCATCATAAATCCTAGCTTAACATAATCAAAAGTCACGGTACATGTTACCCCCCCATGCCTAGAGGTAATTAGAGGAGATCATGTCTCGAGGCCCGTGATAGAGAACATGATCCCGACCATGACGATGATCAACATGTCCACAGATGGCAGCCCAACAGCCCCCCTCATTCACCTTTACAACTACAGGTCAACCAAGGCTCATCACATTCAAGCAACCCAAAGTATGGGAGATGGTAAGCCATTGTCACCATGAGCTGTGCTAGTCCTTCTTTCATTCAAAGTGTTGTGCTTAATTTTTTGGTGAAATATCCCAAATCCCTCAGATCTGGATATTTACTACTACATTGGTGATCTGGTTGCAGATTTGATACTCTGGGGGTTTCTGGATGCGTTTTAAAAGGTTTATGGTTGCGGTTTTGTGGTGTTTACATGTTTATAACATGCATGCAATTGTTTTGGAACCAAGAACAACTCAATATATTGAATTAATTGAAATAACAAGAATTACATCATAGCATGCAAAAACTAAAGAGAATAACCTCAACTAGATCGTACAAAGATGATCTTAGCTGGAATACAATGCAAAACAAATAAGAAAATACCCATATCAAAGAGGAATGACTGGATCTATGATCGACAATGTGGATCCACTGCGTGCATGGGTGGATCTGGTGCATGCAACCAAAATTACCCACGACAACTGCTGCTAGACACTGGAAAACTCGCCCTGGTGGCTATACTCATTTGATCGTCCTGAAAACTATCCCAGATGGGTCGCCCTAACTTCTAGCACACTTCCCCTTCCCGCTGGATGGAATACCGGGTCCCTGTTGATCTGTCGGAACCCCGGATGGACTCCCTCAAACTCTGCGCACTTCCTCAGCTGGATGGCATGATTTTGGAGATTTACCTGGCAAAATGCTGTGATAACTGTCCCAATGGAAGCGCCTTGGCCTTCTCTCCAATGGGTCGGAAGGATCTGAGCTTCTCTGTCCTGGTTGGGCCTAACAACCCCTTTATGCTGAATCTCCGCCTCAAACCCTCACGCTGTCACTGGATAAGTGCGCACTTGCTTGCGCTGCCTCTACTTGCTGCTGTAAACTGAAGATGAAGATCAATGAAGAACCTGGATGGTACTTCCGACAGCTAGGGCGTGTCTCTCAACACCGAAACTTGTCACAGGTGGTGGTTTCCTCCAGAAATCCACAAAATAATAGAAGGTCAACTTCCTTCTCTCTGGAACTTGTTTCTAATTCTCAAATCATCAATAATGAGGAATTAGGTCGACTTTCTTCCCTTTATACCTCCTCTCGTCTAATTCTCCGTTCACTTACTCAATTAAATGACTTTCCCCCTAAGTTATGATTTAATGTTTTCTTAAGTCATTTAACCCCCTTTTTGTTCTAATTAGACGTTCACTTTATCACTTAAGTGACGTTTTTCCTAAGTTTCACCTCAATGATCAATTAAGTCACTTAAACACCCTTTTTCCTCCTGCATGTCACTTTGAGGTTAGACTTTGGCGAAATGACATTGAATAGAGGTGTTATTCCCTTTTTTATCTCGACTATAGTCTATAGGAACATATAGACTACTAAGTCGCTCTCTATAGAGATCATCATTGGGAAAGGGACATTACAGTCCTCCCTTCCCGAGATTGCTTGTCCTCAAGCAACATCAAACTTGGAAGTTGTAGTCTCTGCTCTCCCTCCCATGTAGCATCCTCCACTAGAAGTCCCCTCCATCTGACAAGGCACTTCTTGATAACTCGACTCCTCAACCTGCGCTCTCTGTGCTTTAGAACATCCTCTGGCACTAGCTCCAACTGACCCTCCTTGTCTAATGGTGGTAACTCCTCTGAAGTAGTAATCTGTTGTCCCACTGCCTTCTTGAGGCAAGAAACGTGGAACACATTGTGAATCTTATTACCCTCTAGTAACTCTAACTCGTAGGCCACCTCGCCTATCCTCCGGGTGATCCTGTAAGGCCCATAGAACCGGGGTTTCAGTTTTTATGCCCCACTCTTTTTCATGGAAGATTGTCTGTACGACTGAAGTCTCAAAAATACTAGATCCCCCACCTCAAAATTGCGCTCTACTCTCTGTCTATCTGCATATATCGTTTGTTGGTTCTGTGCTGCCTGTAGATTTTCCTTAATTGTTTTGAGAATTTTCTGGCTCTCCTTTATCCAATCCTTGGCTCCCGAAGCTCTGCTGTCCCCAAATATCGTCTCCACGAATGATGGTGCATCATATCCGTACAAGGCTCTGAAAGGTGTCATCCTGATGGACATGTGATATGTTGTGTTGTAGCAGTACTCCCCCAGATGAAACCATTTTACCCACGTGCGTTGCTGCCCCCCTACATAGTTTCTCAGGTACCCTTCCACCCATTTATTAGTTATCTCCGTCTACCCGTCGGTCTGTGGATGGTAATTGGTACTCATAGCCAACTAGCTTGAACAACTCCTGCTAGAATGTGTTGATGAAGCATCCATCCCTGTCCCCGACTATCTATCGGGGCAACCCATGCAGTTTGAAGATCTCTCTGAAGAATAAGTCTGCCACTTGGGTGGCCTTATACTTAGTAGGTATGGCAAAGAAGTGCACAAACTTGGTTAGTCTGTCGACCACCACAAAAATATAGTCCCTACCTTGCACCCTAGGTAGTCCTGTGATGAAGTCCATGGAAATGCTCTCCCATTTCTGCTCCAGAATGGGTTGAGCCTGAAGTAACCCTGCCGGGTGTGTCTGCTCGGACTTGTTCTGTTGACAAGTCACACACTCTCGGATGTGTCTCAACACATCATCCTTGAGACCCTTCCATAAGAATCTCTCCCTGATTTTCCTGTATGTCTTGAAGTACCCCTGATGTCTTGAAAAGGGTGAATCGTGACAGGCCTTCGAAATCTTTTCTTTCAGTGACGATTCTGGAACAAAGAAGATCCGGTCCTTGTAGAAAATGACATCATCCACTACCCGGTATCTGTCATCCACCACCTGTTCGTCCATTACCTCACATGCAAATTTGTTCTTGGAATACTCTACCAAGAAATGTGCCTTCCAATTTGTAGATATGTCCAACATTGAACAACTCGCTGGCCTCCTGGATAAGGCGTCGGCTACGACATTCCTTTTTCCTTTAACATACTCGATGTCAAAGTCAAAGGCTTGTAACTTCGAAACCCATTTCTGCTGCCTCTCACCAAGGTCTTTTTGATCCAAGGAATACTTCAAGCTATTGTGGTCGGTTCTCACCACAAATTTACTGCCAACTAAATATTGTCTGAATTTTTTCAAGGCGTGCATGATAGCCAACATTTCTTTGTCGTAGATAGAGTAGTCTCTCTGACTCACTGAGCTTCCTGCTCTCAAAGACTATGGGGTGACCTCCCTGCATCAATATTGCTCCAATACCCACTCCTGATGCATCGCACTCCAATACAAAGGGCTGTGAAAAATTGAGAAGTGCCAGCACTAGGCATGTGCTCATAACCTCCTTCATCTTCTCAAAATTGCACTGTGATGCCTCTGTCCAATGGAACGCCCCTTTCTTTGTCAGATCAGTGAGTGGTGCTCCCAACTGTGAGAACCCCTTCACAAATGTCTTGTAGTAACTGCACAACCCAAAGAATCCCTTCAATTCTGTGATGTTCTTGGGTGTTGGCCAATCCAGAATGGCCCTGATCTTTTCCTGATGTACCTGAACCCCCTGCCCGCTGATGATGTGGCCTAGGTACATAAGCTCCCTCATGCTGAATTCACACTTGGATTCTTTGGCATATAATCACTGTGACTGCATAATGCTGATAACCTCATCCAAATGTGTCAAGTGTTCTTCCCAGGTCCTACTGTAAATCAGGATGTCATCAAAGAATACTAATAGATACTTCTGCAACTGTCCCGTGAAAATGTGGTTCATACAGGACTGGAAGGTAGCCAATGCATTGATCAACCAAAAAGGCACGACCAAGAACTCAAAGTGCCCAAAATGGCACCTAAAAGTTGTTTTTTCAATGTCCTACTCTCTAATGCTGATCTGGTGGTAACCTGAGCGAAAATCTATCTTGGTAAAGAAGACTGCCCCATGTAGCTCATCCATCAACTTGTCTATGCGCGGAATGGGGTACTTGTTTTTTATAGTCTTCTTACTAAGTGTCCGATAATCTATGCACATCCTCAGTGTGCCATCCTTATTTAGGACCAAGACGACCGATGAAGCAAACGGACTAGTGCTAGGCTTGATGTGCCCCATCGCAAGCAATTCCTTGATTACTTTCTCAATCTTGTCTTTGAATCTTTTGGGATGTCTGTAAGGTGCAGTGATCACTGGTGTTGCCCCCGCCTCTAACTCAATAGTATGCTCAAATCCCCTCTCTGGTGGATGACCCAGTGCTATCGATCCAAATACCGACTCATACTTACTCAAGAGTGTCCTGATCTCTGGGTGATATTTCTGTCTTCCATCTGCATCCCTCTTGGTGGTGATCAAGCAGTCGGCGGCATATGCCACATCCTTGCGTTTGCAGATCCTCTCCATCCTCCTAGCTGATACTTCCTTGGGTGCGCCTGTAGACATGCCCCTCAACACTACCCTTGACCCATTTGTGTCTCTGAAGCTCTTCGTCAAGGTCTGGTAGTTGAATCCAATCTCGCTCTGCGAGTACAACCACTGAACACCCTGTTATCCCCCACTTTTAGGGATAACTAAGGAGATTATGTCTCGAGACCCACAGGTCCTAGACATGGAGTACCGAGAGCCAGATCGACTTGAGCATGGCTCTAGAGGGCCCATCTTTTCTTCCTTTCAGTGCCTCCACTTTGTCAGCAGCAACATCCATCACCTCAGCTTGGTCCTGTAGCAGAGATGGATCTTGCTCCATGAGGTAATGAGTCCGGGTATCATGGTATGTGTCACTCCGATCCTCAAAACCTTTGAATATGTGCATCTAGTTCTTTTTGTTTCTAACGGGTGCTTGGATCTTATACTTATCCACTTGACCATGTTTGGGGGGAATGACAAGATGCCCTAGTAAGCCTGTGCCCATAGGTTTTGATTTGCCACTGGGGGTATTCATGAAA
>SNQJ01S0206167.1:0-16398 GCA_010110895.2 Picea sitchensis | reverse complement strand
GTTACTTTGAAAGTATTTACACCATGTTTGGAGGTGCTTCATGAGATTTGGGGTACATGGTGTATGTTCAACCCTCGGATGGTCTGAGATGGATTGTAGCATGAGAGATGATTTGTGATGAATATGCATAGTAGAGATAGCTTGCTAAGTGGATGCTTGACCTCGATTGATTGTAGGTTCAATGTTCTTCCCTTGGGAGTTGGAGATCTCTTGGCAATTTGTTGGATGCCCTTCATTAAGGCCTCATGGAGGAGCCACTTGTTTAGAGAGCGCCCTACAGGGGATGTGGAGCATTGTGCAGCATGGAGGAGGGCTTCAAGCCCTAGTTGACATGTGGCGGCTTCGTTTCTTGTTCGGAGGATTGGAGATGGCTCAGGGACACCTAGAGCCTCAACAATGTTCTTGCAAGGGGTAGTTGACTAGCTGAGTACATTGCTTTGGAGGATAGATGGAGCCTGTGGAGGCTCATGATGGAGTGGTGTGGACTTGCCTTGCATAGCTACATCACCTTGGAGTCATTATTGTGCACAATATTGCCATTAGAGCATGACACTTGTACTCTAGAGTGGATGTCTCATTTGTGTGGCCTACAAGGTCTCATGTAGGTTGCTTGTAAGGGATTAGGCCCGCATAGTATTGTTGGCCTTCCTTACCTCACATATAAATAGAGGAAGGAGAAAGTCTTTCCACAACATATTCATTCACTCACGTGTATTCACTCTTGCGATGAGATGTGACTAAGAGAAGAGAGTGTTCACTCTCTCTCTCTCTCTCTCTCTTGAGGTGCTAGCGTTTCTTGGTCTTCTTGTATTTCTAGGGTTATGGTTTATCTCTTAGAGATTGGAGATCAGGGTTTTGAGAGAACCTTTAGGTGGATTTGTGAAGAAGAAGAGAAGAGGAGGATGTCTTTGCTCACATATGTTCCTCCATTGTTGGATCTTAGATATTTCACAGGTTGACTACATTGCTTTTAGCCAATGCCCTAAATTCCTTGAACTTTTCAAAGACATGGTCCTTATTCTTCAAGAATATACTTGGAAAAATCATCAATGAAAGTCAAAACATACCTTGCACCTGCTAATGATGGTTAGTACATTGTACAAAGGTCACTATGGATGAGTTACAATTGAATCTTTTCTTTCCAAGACTGTCTTATCTCAAATGCAACCTAGTGATGCTTTCCAAGCACACCACCCTTCACATACAACATTGAGGGGAACAACCTTAGGTAATCCAAAAACCATATTAAACTTGACCATCAAGTTCATACTTTGGAAATTTAGATGTTCAAATCTCTCATACCAAATTCTACTTCAATTGTCGGTCCTGGCTATGAGTGCAGCCGATCCTAGATCCTTCTTAGGGAAATGACAATTATTATGCAATTTGTCTTTAGGGTCAAGAATACCTTCAACGACAACAACAACAACAAAATCATTGTTAATATCCTTCACAACAAACCTCTCAAGCCATAATTCAACCTTCTTGCCAATCTACATTCGTTGGGCTATGAACAACAAATTGACACTCAAACTTGGTACATGATACACACTTGTGATCACACCATTCTGACATTCAATCCTACCACAACCAATAATAGTTAGTGAATAACCATCTACAACAAATATTTCTTCTTTTGTAGTTTTATTCAATGAAGAGAAGAGACAAGCATCTTTAGCTATAAGATGGGTAAAACCACAATCGACTATCTCCACACTTTTAGAAGTGTGAACATGCAATCTCAGAGAAGTACTAACAAAAAAGGTATAGTTATCTCCCTTACCTATGTCAATGTTGTAGGTCAATTGGTTTGTTATTCAACACTCACCTTCAAGACTTTTTACCTTTTACACAAGATCACCAGTCTTCTTCCAGCAAGTCTTCTCTACATGTCTTGCCTTCCCCATAGTATTGATAGATGTTTTGATAGGTCTTTTCTTCTTACCTTTCTTAGTTTATGGTTGATCATCACGCTGCTTCTTGTTAGTCTAGTCAACAGAATCCCTTATCTTTCTCCCGATTGCATCCACGATCCCTTTTTCTATAGTTCTGTCAACCTTTTCCCTTAAGGGGATGAGCCTATAGCTTATTCTCAAGTTTACCCTCATCAAGCAACTTTTCCTATGCCTTAATTAGCAAACCACATAAAGAATCAAGGGTATATTCTTTAGCATCTTCTTTTTTAGAAGCTCAACTAGCACATGATGTCAAACAAAAAACATCATAGGGTGTCTTTAGATTCATCCAGATCAGTTCTATAATTTGACCATCCTTCTTGGGAAAATCCTTTCCACATTCACCCAACTTCAACTATAGCCCTTTCATGCTAGCAAGATAATATTCAACCATATCAAAGGAGAAAGGGTTAAGAAATATCAACTCTTTCTCAATCTGAATAACCTGTCTCTCGTCAATCTTATCAAACATCCTTCAACTTCTTTCGAACTTGATTTAGATAGTAGATTCCTCTTGTATGAAAGCAAATCTCCCTAGAGATGTAGGTTGTCATGACTCCTATAGCCTCATCCTTCTTCCCATTAATAATGAACTTGCCATATTCATCCTGGGGGTTTGGAACCACAATCTTTGAAACTGCCAAAGAGCTTTACTCTTTTATCTTGTGCCCACATGCCATAGTTGTGGCCATTTAAAACCACAAGCTCTTACTTAGAACTCATAATCACTCTGCAAACCCTAATCCAATCTGCAAGTCTAAACCTAAGTCAATCTACCTCAAAGATCTGACTCAAACACAAGAGCCCATATACAACTAACAACCTCCAAAGCGACTTGTAGAGAAGCAAGCTATATTTCAAACCACTAGCTCTAATACTATGTTGGAAAACTAGGGAATTGCATAAGTGATTAATTATGAATACTGGGAGAGAAGGTGGTTCTTATAGCCACCATTACAGCAGTAACACCTAAGTGAGCATAACTCAACATATGGAATCAATAATTGTAAGTGCATGATTTTGATTAGACCAATCCATGGGATTAGCTATATATACTATGTAACTAACTCCCTTAAAATAAAGAAAACTAAGTCCACTTTGATCACCTTTGGCATGCCCGAGATCCAGGTTTATTGCCTTGATCTACACACCAATCAACCTAGTCGAAACCACTTTTAGTCGGTCTAACCAACCAATCCACCTTTGACTGTCAACTAACTTCATAAACTCAAGAGTTAAGAAGATCCTTCTATTCTAACAAGGCCATGGCAACTACACGAAGGCTCTAGAGGCCTACATTTTACCCTCTTTATTCTTTGACCCATTTTTGGAAGAATTCTTCTCCAATCACCATCTCTAATTTAGGATTTCCAGGTTACTCTTCATTCTTTGACCCATTTTTGGAAGAATTCTTCTCCAATCACTATCTCTAATTTAGGATTTCCGGGTTTCTTGTACTCATGGTTATCAAAGTTGACAATATCAACTTCATCCTTGCCTCCACCTTCACCACGTGACTCTTCAAGATTGCCAATAACATCTTCATGCTTTCTTCGACCTCGAATATCTTGCTTCATGCATCCTCGTGGAGGTTGCTCCATTTCGCCAATGATACTCCTGCATCACTTCAGCTTGGGTTTGCTGTTCTTTCAAATTATTCCTCTATGACAATATTATCTCCCTCTCAAATTCGTACAACCTCCAAGTGTCTGTGAACCCTCCAGGTTTCGGCTCTCTCTTACAACTGCCTGTCTGTGACTGTTTCTGCCTTGGCTCCTAGCTCTTACGGACTGCCTATCCGTGAGTGATTCTGCTTTTGGTACTTGCTCTTACCAATGCCAATATGTGAGCGATTCTGCCTTTGGACCTTTCTCTTACCAATGCCCATCTGTGAGTGACTTTGTGGTTCCCAAGCTGCCATTTTGTCTTCTCGTCTCTTGGCTAAAAAACCACGTGCAATTGCCTATTTGTTGGCTAGGTGAGTTGTGCCAACGTGGTGCTGGCAGCTACTGCTTATTCTATTCCATCGCTTAAAAAACATGGTTCAGGAAATCCAAAATACGTTCTCTTTCCCAATGATCTACTTCCCTTCATCTTGTTGATACAGTTCCATGGATTGAATTTCTACCTATGACACAGTCACCTTAATAGAAGAATAATCTACTTCCCTTCGGTTTACGTTGGTACAGTTCCATGGGTTGAATTTCTACTTATGACGCAAATGCCTTGCCAAATATTGCCAAACGCCTCGGTCTGGCATTTTGATTAAAAACCCATGTCCAGAAGTAATTGGCCTTGAGTTGGGGAATTTTCATGACTATGCATAAAAAGCGTTGTGAGCAGGGGTATTCTTCCAATAACTTCTTGCATTCGTTATGAGAATATGAGGTCAACTTGCGGAAAGAATACTACTTACCCGTTTGCTTCTACTGATGCTGCTGGCCATGCCTTGTGCAAAACCTAAACCTCAATGAATTCATTAAGTCGTGGAAGGACCCCACATCAACAGATTCTTCTATTGGGCGTGG
Source organism: Picea sitchensis (assembly GCA_010110895.2). NCBI lineage: Eukaryota > Viridiplantae > Streptophyta > Pinopsida > Pinales > Pinaceae > Picea > Picea sitchensis. The sequence continues at coordinate 11,915 of SNQJ01S0206167.1, read as the reverse complement.
GAGTGAAACTCTCAGAAACAGACAGACACCTGCGGGTCACCCAACGCCCCGGAGGGCGTTTGATATGGGGCATTCAAATCCCCCTTATTCATAGGAATCCGATGGACTCACAATTGCTGATATGTTGGTTTGTTGGTTTGCATTGTTTAAATTTCAAGTTTGAGTATTTGGGTGGAGTTTAAGTCTTGGAAGTAGTGTAAGGTTGTATTTTGCAATTGTTGAAATCGAAGTTTTGCATCAAACTTAAAATTATGATAGAATTTTGATCGGATTAAATTATCGGAATAATGGGGTGATATGATGGCATATCACACCCTGCCCTGCAGTAAGATAAAAAGTCATCCAAAAGGGCACCCTTTTATAAGCAAGTTGTATCATATCATTTACGTTGGCAATGCCTAATTTTTTTTACTCAATGTCGTATTTATGTTTCTCATAAACATTGTAAATTATTTATTCTAGATGGCTTAATTTCACAATTCAATTATGCATAGCATCTCATCCCAGGCCATAAGCGGAGGAGAGGGCAAGTGGAAACAATCCATCATCCTTAACCCAATTGTAGATTTGTGTTATTGGAGGGCCTAGCTGCAAGGTCAATTGTCGTCTTTGTGATTAGGCCCTTTCGATAACCCAAATTTATAATCAAGTTACAGTTAATCATGTGACATTTCAAAATCACAAAGTGTTTAAAGAAGGGTGAATCACAAAGTGTTTAAAGAAGGGTGATTACCAACTCACGTTAACATGGAATAGTAGATCACTTCATTTGTGAATGGATCATGGGTAAAAGAGTGATTTATAAACCAATTTCTAATAAATTGCATTTGTTGAAGGCTTAGCTTGCTTCTAATATATCCACTTTCACTTTAAGATGAAACCAAGAGGTATACATTAAAGCTTTATTAAGATATTTTCATAATATTCACAAGTGGAGAAGTTGGTACATTTCTTGTCATGAATGCCATGTTTCTTTAGCTTGGGATTCTTATGAGTACTTATCTCAAAACCTAAAAATAATTTACAACTTTTATGTTATGTCATCTTCAACTAAAAAGAAAAGAGTGACAAGATTGGTACATCATTTATTATTGGTTCACAAAAAGAAAGAAAAACGTGTTAAACTTTGATCTTATAGTAAGTGTTCGATTTATCAATACTTATTATGTTCTTCAAATAGCCTTTTTATACACTTCACCATTTGTTCTCCCAAAAGGCTTAATCCTTATCATGTGCCTCTTAGATGAGGAAGAGACAAGAAACTATTTTGCTCTCTAAAAAATGAGAAGTTTTTAGCACGGGGTGCATGTTGAGGGAGTATGGGTGACAAACAATAGAGTGTTTGGATCTAGACCATTACGCTACGTGTTGTTGACATCTTTGACTTTGAGGGTTAAGAAAGTATCAAAATCTTTTGACTCAATTTACTTTGGAATTAAACACGAGATTCATAATGCCTAAACCTTTATGACAAATAAAACCACATATTGTTAACCAATTAAGAGGCTTGAATTTATGACTCTGTTTAGAGCCTAACATTTATAAGTAGTCTATGAAAATCTTTACTAACCTCATGCTTATAGTGTTGGGAGAAAACAGATGACTCTGAGATAATTGGTCCTCTTATTAAGTGTGGATTTGATCACCTAACATGGTAAGGTGTCTAGAAGGCTCCAAGGAATGACATTCATTCAATGATACTAAACCCTATGGGAATTCCTAAGTATGTGAAGATTTATCCCTCCTTAATAAGGGGGACTGCTAAGATGGTGTCAATTATTATTGAGACATGGAAGCATGGGAAAGGTGATTAACAACAAAGATTTTTGGAAGTTGACATTTGCCTTGAAAGATTCACAAAAGATGTCAAGACAAATCTTTGATTGCTTCTTTTATTAACGTTGACTCTATAAAAATGGTATCATGAGAAAACAATTAGTGGTTGGCCTTCACCTCAAGTGGAACTTATATACCATGTAGGATTTCCACTTCTTAGAGCTATATCAAGACATTAAAAATCCCTTTTGTTGCCAAAATATAAAGAAAGGAGGGGCAACATATTTTACTCCTTGTGAATATGCATAGAACTTGGTTGGGAGCCATTAATTAGGTTGAAAAGTTGGTTGTTTTACAAAATGCTTTTAAATTCCAGTGGATCTTGGTTCAATGGTAAAGCAAGGGTGTTTCATATCTCCACCAAGGTTCTAATCCTCAAAAAATCCTTCACAAACTTGTTTCACTCATGAATCATCTCCCCTGTGCAAGCGAGCCATCTCACTTGCATAGGCATATCATTCCTTGCCAACAAGGCCAAGTGTGAGTCATGAATAAATTTGGGTGAATAAATACCCCAAATGATAACATCCTAGCAAGTTATGATTCATTGTGATATTCTAATAATGAAAAGAAACACCTTTACCACAATTATAAATCGAAAACATCATTAAAAAAATTGTTAGTTCATGCTTAAGAACACCTTTCAACTAAGAATTGTTTTTTAAAAACTTGAAATCTCCTCCAACCTATCATAAGCCTTATGAATTGCAAAATCTTTACCTTAAAAGGATTGTGGAAAATATTTCCATAGGATTAGCTACCTCCTTTGCGTTATGCAAATGTGGCTTTATATATGGCTCTATGTTTAAAACTAAAGAGTGTTATTTGTTCTCATGATCTTAAATATTAATAATGGTGCTTTTTTCTCTCATAAAGTGAACTCAAAAAATTGTAACAATATTGAAGAGGGCCTTCAAGACTTATTCCAAAGGTCGGGATGACTCTTAGTAGTTGTCTCTATTCTTTATAGTATGGATAATTTTTAATAGAAATCTTGTAATTGTTTCTACGATTTTAAAAACTCTGAATCTTTCATATATATTATTCTATATTAATTGTAAAGCTCACTCCACAATATAATGATCTTTACATTTTATGAAGTTTGTGTCAACAAAAACATTCATATTAGAGTCGAGTCTCCTACTAATATAGAACTATATTAGTTATGAAACCGATATGCCTCATGCTCAACCTCCCCTCCCTCTTTTGTAGGACTCCTATAACTCTAAAACGTCCCAAACCCAATTCAATCTAATGTATTTCACTAATTACCCCTATAGTGGCGTCTTCAAATTGCATCTACAACTTACCCTTATAGTGGCATCTTGGAATTGCTTTTACAATCCCAAGCAAAGTTATTTCACCTTCTATAGTGACATAGTGGAATTGTTCATACCACTTACCCCTATGGTGGCATCTTGGAATTGTTTCTATGACTCTAAAACTATGAATATCAATAAAATCCAATCTATTTCATCTAATTGCACCTTGTATAATTTGTACTTCAAAAGGTCTTTTTTCGCACCTAGCTATTTGACTTTTTAATTTATCCATCTCATTGTGTTTTATGCTCTTCCACGAAAGGGAAAAGAGTGGCAGCATCACTCCATCCTCCACATTAACTCTTATAAAGGAAAAAAATCTATGTTAACCATGTTATCATACAGTTTGTATTTATGGTAATAGGTCGAAGAGATAAAGGGATAAGCTACGTAGCGAGGAACAAATCCACCAATGTCACCTCAATGGGATGGTTCTTTCTAATCTGGGTGGTAAGGCCCAGTGGAGACGTCCCTAGTGACCTAGAGCTTTGAGAAGGGGAAGGATGATAAGGCAAGGGTGAAATCCCCTCACAAGTCACCACCTAGCGGCGAGAGAGAGATCCATTTCAAGCAACCAATAATGAAGTAACCAAAGAGAAAGAGAAAAACACGTGTCCGGGACAAAGCAACAAGAAACTTATACATGAAAATCTTGGTTGGTACTTCATATATCAAAGATCATCTGCTAAATTCAACATACAAGCAATTATAACAATAAATATTAGCCAAAGTCAATGTTTGTCAATACAACAATGAAATAATATCCACTCCACCAATAAATACCAAAATGATGTAGCAATCAATATGTCAAATCAATCCCTTATTCAATAAGTAAGCACAAACACCACATTCAATTGCTTATAAAATGAAACGTTGTTTGCATCAGATGAAATAACCAAGGGTGATGTAAGCATTCTAGGGATTAGTGTAGTTAGGGTTTCAGTTTAAAAGAAGTTTGAGAGTGTTGGATCCAATTCTACTTCAGGTTGGAATACATATGATTTTAAACTTTAATGGAGTCAATAAGAAGGACGCAAAAAGAGTTGAAGGAGGGTGACCTAAGACTAGAGGAAGGGTTCACGAAGTGCTGCAATAGCAGGGGCTTGAGAGAAACTTTCTAGGGGAGAGAGAGCTCCTTTTGAGGTGTTGCTAAAGTAAAGCCTCGTGCTCTCTCCTCCCTTCTTTAGATCAAATTGGCAAAGCGGCTAGCTGAAGATAAAGCAAAGACGACCAAAGCATGAAGGTTTGAAGAGGCAAGGTGTTGCAATAGCAAGAGGCCTTTCAGCAAACCCTAGAATGGTTTGGCCCTGGTGTAGAAGAACTAGACCAAGGACGTCTCACTCTCTTTGGCTTCTAGATAGTATGGCTATCTCAAGGAGAAGAAGAAATGAGGGTGTAGCTGTGGCTAGGCTCTCCCTTCCTTCTTCAATGGCTGAGAATTTCTCTGTCGGGGGACATGAGACAGGACCAATTAAATGTGCTTGTCACATGGGTTTTAATTCAACAAATTTATAGAGTAATGTGCAAGAGATTTAAACTACAACCATTCAATAAGAAGTTTTACATGAAGCTTACAATTCATGAAGAAATAACCATGCAAACCCTAGTTGTAACACATAGCTAGAAGCTACCATAAATGCCAAAAAAGTCTTCCTTCAACAAGTCATACCTCTCTTAAATCAACCAAAAACCCCAATGGGAAGCAAATCCAGACCTCACTAATGAAGGTGAGTGTTGGATGATGATAAAATGAGAGTCAAAACCCTCAATATATCTTGTATCAATGACCTAATTTAACTTTTTAGGTCATAAAAGGCCGACAAGGCCAAAATACCAAAAATAATATTGTTTTACATTAAATGTTCATTTTAAACCCTAATTGAGCAAAGGTGGGCGTCCACTTGCTTTAGGAGGCGTTAGCCCACTTAGGGCAAATCTTGATAATAAAGACCAAAGCGTTAGCCCTCTGCTGGGCCTCTCCATCATACAAGATGTGCCAACTGCCACAATCCAAAGCGCCACATGCTCAAGGTGGCGTCATGAGCCCATAGGAGTGACGTCACGGGCCATCGAGGGAGAAAGCGTTTCAGGAAGTGGATCAATCCCCTAGGTGGGGCTGCCTTAGAAGTGCCTATTAAAATCTCCTCTTCTTCACGGTGCAAAACCTTGATCAACCACCATCCTATATCCTTGCCCAATGGGGTCTCAACATCCATCCGATTGGGCTCTTTATTCCCTGAATTACAGACTAATCATCTCCCATGTGTACGGTCCAAGTGAATTTTTTTGTCAAGTCGAGGCATGGTCACACGCACATCAAAAGCTACGCCCTCCATGGGCTCATTAGTCCAGGATCCACAGCAGTATCAATCATATTTCATCATTAATAATGTAAACATATGCATAAAACCCCTAATATATCTGTCAGTACCTCAAAGACATTACAAAAACCTGTCATACAAGATTGGAGAAAAAGACAAGAAGTTCTATTGGGCTAGTATCCACAAGAAAGGAAAGTTTCGGAGGTTTGTAAACCATGTAGTGAGTGAGGTGATGTGGCTGGGGGATGTTCAAACATGTGGGTGAAGTGAGAGCCAAGGATGCATAATGTTGCTAATGTGGGTGCCTTGTAGAGAAGCCCGAGTTATTTTATCATGGATGCATATTTTTTCCAAACCCGTTCTTGCCTTTATTCTTTTAGCTTTATTCTTTTATTTGCCTTTTTCTTCTTCTTCTTTTTACTCAAGAGCCTTTAACTTGAGGAGGATGCTTGCCTTAGCATAGTGACCAGAGGCGACGATGTTACCCACAGTACTCACGGAGATATGAGAAGGTTGGATCGTGATGGGAACCCCTTTCCCTTGGCCATGCAACCAAAGGTCAACATACGGCGTGGTAACCGGATGGTGGTAATGTCATACTGTTAGATAGCCATGAACCTAATAAATGGCTCGTGATGAGACCCTATCCTCCAACTAGGTCTATTTTTATTATTTTTCTTCGGGTCCCCTCTGTTTCTTGTTGAGGCGCTGTGCCTTCGAGGGGATCCACAGGTGAAGCATCTCGAGGGTTTCATTTTTAGGCTTTAGTCTTTTACCAAAACTGCTTTATGGGCCTTTAGCCCCTTCTTCCAGATGAGTGCAATCCTACAAATAGGTCAACCAATGCCAATGAGATGGGATAGATGGCCGAGGTGATAAGGTGAAGCGTTGGTGCTATGATAAGGGCCGGGGCGATGGCCCTTCAGAAATCCCCGATGGCAAACCAAGACCTATGGACACCAGGGCGCTAAGGCACCCAACCAATTTCCCCAAGCATGGTCTGTAGGCTAATGTAAGATCCAAGAAGTTGTTAGAGATAAAGGAATCAGATGCATATATTTAAAGGTTCAATGATCCAAAAGTGACACATACCATGATACTGGATAATTACCTCATGGAGCAAGAACCTCTTCCGATACAAGACCAAGCCGATGGTGATGGATGTTGTTGTTGCTAATAAGACAAGTATGATGAAAGAAGAAAAGGATAGCCCTCAGTCCATACCGAGTCAATCTGCTCGGTTACTCCATGTCACAGAATCTATGGGCCTCGAGACGTAATCTCCCTAGTTATCCATAAAATGGGGATAAAATCTGGCTCCAACATGGGAACATATGCTCACCGTGGGGTGCATAAAAATCGGGGATAAAATCTGGCTCCAGCTCGGGGACATGTTCTCACCGTAGAGTGCATGAGAACCTCAACATCTCTGGCATAACCTGCAGACCTGCTCAATCTCGATAGGGGAATCATTAACAAAAAATGGGGCGGTAATGCCACCCTAGCATACATAGATATATATATATGAATTGAAAGAAAACAATCAATAATGCAAATGTGAAAGCAAACTAACACGAAATGAAAATGGTATAATACACGAATAAAAAATACCTACTTACCTACTCTTACCTGTGAAATCAGGTCCCCGGTGGGTAGTAATGCTTGATATGCAAAGCGTTTACTGGCAGCTTCAGGACTTCTCCCTCCATGGTCTCTAAGTTGAAAGAGTTTGTACCTGCACAACTCATGATTTTATAAGGACCTCCCCACAAATTGTCGAACTTCTTGTGCATACCAGGTTTTTCCCTTCTCTTATCCCATAGCAGCACGAGATCTCCTTTGGTGAAGTTTCTTTCCTTGGCTCTATGGTCAAAGGTGTTCTTTATCTTCTCTTGATTTCTTTCCATTTGACCAAAGCCACTCCTCCTCATCTCATCTAGCTCTATTAGCTGATTGATCCTTCCTTGGATTGCTTATGCATCTGTAGTGTATCATTGAGCGAAACGAAGGATAGGAATATGGAGGTTCACAGGAAGTTTTGCTTCTATTCCATATACTAGCTCAAAAGGAGTTTTTCCTGTGGAAGTTTTTGTTGTTATTCGGTCTTCCCATACTGCATACTTTATTTTGCTATCCCAGGATTTTTTATTTTTCCCCACAACCTTCTTCAAAATATTCATGAGGTTCTTATTGGTTGATTCTACTAATTTGTTTCCTTGTGGGTAATAGTTGGAGGAATGGGATAGGACAATGCCATATTTGAAACAAAATTCTACCAGAGCATATGAGCTGAAAGCTTTGGCATTGTCTGTAGTGATCTTGGAAGGGGCACCGAACCTAGTTATGATTCGGTCTTCCAGAAAATTCATGACTACTTCTTCGGTGGCCTTCTTTGTAGGAATAGATTCGACCCATCTAGTGAAATAGTCTGTGGTTGTTAGGATCCACCGATAGCCATTACTTGAATTGTCCTTAAACTCACCAACAAAGTCCAAACCCCACTGCTGAAAAGGTGCTTCTATTACTATGGGCTTTAGGGGTTGTGCTAGGAGTTTTGGTTTGCCAGAGAAGTACTGGCAGGGTTGGCAAGATCAGACATGTTGGTGGGTATCGGAAAAAAGTGTTGGCCAATAATAGTCGGCCCTCAGGATCTTGTGGGTAGTAGTACGAGATGCAAAGTGTCCACCACAATATCCAGAGTGTAATTCTTCCAGTAGCTTCTTTGCCTCTTCTTTGTTCACACATCTAAGTATAACCCCGTCAGGATTCCTCCACCCAAGTCCATCTTCAGTCAAGCAGTATTTCATAGCTTTCAATATCAAAGCCCTTCTTTTGTAGTCTACTAGGTGATCGGGGCAAGACAAGTTCTTTAGATAGTAGACGATATTAGAATACCACTCATCATGTTCTAATTCGCCGATCATTATGTTTATTTGCTCACTCTCACCCATCTGTATGGCTTCTTGGTTGCTCTCAGTCAACATTTGGGCTAAACCTTGTCCCTTTATTATTTTGGTGGGTTTTATTTCTAAGTCATACTCCTGGATTTTGGAAACCCATTTTCCTCTAGTACCCATGCAATCTTGTTGTGATAAGACATCCTTTACGGCTGGGTATGGGACATAAGCCTTGATTTTATTGTAGTCGACGTAGTTTCTAAAGTGTTTGAGGGACTTGACCAGGGCATACGCTTGTTTCTCAGTGATAGAATAATTTAACTCATAATCTCTAAAGACCTTGCTCATAAAGGCCACAAAATGTTCATAGTCATCAACATCTTTTTGCATTAAGACACTAGCAATAATATCCTGGGATGCAAACGAGAATATTATGAAATCTCGTGAGAAATCAGGGTTGATCAAGACGGGAGATTGGGAGATAGCATCTTTAATATCTTCAAGGACTTGTTGGTTTTATTATCCCACCTGAAGGCAACATCCTTCTTTAGCAAGGCGCTCAAAGGTTTTATCCTCTCGGCAAAGTTTGGCACAAATCTACGAATAAAGTTGATCTTTCCAAGGAAGGACTGTAAAGATTTTCTGTTGGTTGGGGGGCAGACATCCTTTATTGATTGGACTCTTTCAGGGTCAATGGAAACTCCTCCCTGCGAAGCCACATGACCTAATAACTTTCCTTCATCAATACCGAAAACGGATTTCTTGGGATTCAACGAGATACCATACTTTCTGCATCGCTCGGAAACAATCCTGAGGTGGGAGAGATGGTATTTCCTATCCTTGGACATAATGGTAAGGTCATCTTGGTAGATTTCTATGATTTTTTGTATAAGGTCCCTGAAGGAAAAATCCATTGCTCTTTGGAAAGTGGCACCGACATTCATAAGACCAAACGACATCCTTAAGTACATAAAGGTTCCCCACGGTGTGGTAAATGCGGTTTTGAGCTGGTCTTCTCTTTTAAGCAAGACTTGGTTGTATCCTGAAAACCCATCCAACATAGACATCATCCCAACCCCTGTGACTCTTTGAAGCAAATGTTTCATGTTTGGGAGCGAGTAATTGTCTTTTAAAGACAATTGGTTGAGGTTACGAAAATCAACACACAAACGTATGTCACCATTCTTCTTTCGAACAACTACCAAATTTGACATCCAAGAGGAATATCTGATAGGGGTTATGATGCTAGTGTCAACCATCTTCTGGAGTTCCTTTTGTATTTGGCTTGCCAACTTTGGATTGATATGTCTTAGCTTTTGTCGGAAAGGTTTGGCTCCTTCTACCAAAGGTATAGTGTGCTGGATAATGTCCCCCCTATAAGCTTTCAAATCATTGTAGTTCCAAGAAAAGGTGTCCTTGAATTCCCTGACCAGTGCCAAGATCTTTATCCTCTCCTTCTCGGTGGTGCCTTTACCTATTTTGATCATTCTTGGATCTATTTATGTGCTGATATTGAATTCCAGGGCTTCATCAGCTTGTTTGTTGGATATTTTTCCTTTGAAAACATCATGCCTATCAAAAAGGTTTTCTAGGGGAACACAACCCTTTGGAAAGGTATTGCTTTGAAGGTTAATGACTTCCAGGTTCATGGAATCATCTAGGAAAGTAATTTGCGAATCAGTGAACTCCTTGTTGTTCTCCATGAACCTGATAATTTGATCATCATCCTCAAAAACTTTCCAATATTCCAAATTATGGGGACAAAAGGCCTAAAAATAACCTCCATCTTGCATAAGTCATGAAGAGGTCCCTCACACAGTTGTAAGGTAGAAGCAAAGACAGCCAAAGAATCTGCCATGTGGTTTTCTTCTCGAGGAATGACTTCAAGTGACGCTATTCTAAAGGATTTTGAGAGGGATTGAGCCATGTCTCAGTACTTCTTCAACTTCTCATTTTTAGTGGCAAATCTCATCATAACTTGCAATGCAATGAGGTTTGAGTCTCCTTTTACCTTTAGGTGTGCAACGCCTTTGTCAATTGCTAAGTTGAGACCTAGGATCAAGGTCTCATATTCGGCAATGTTGTTGGTGCAATGGAATTCCAGCCTATATGAATGGTAAAAGACTTCACCGGAAGGGGCTATCAAAACCATTCCAGTGCCTGATCCAGAGTTTGAGTGGGATCCATTGAACTCGAAAGTCCAGAGTCCTTCAGTTTCTTCAATGGTGTCGACATCTAACTTCCCTTCTTGGACAAACCAATTATTGAGGTCACTGTTGATACACAAGAGTTGGTCACTTGACTCATCATAGGTTTCAACTGGGGAGCCTACGAGAGGTTCATTGTAGAGGGTGAAGAATCCTCCTTTAGGATGAGGGATGGTTGCCTTGGATTGTTGTCTATGAAAACTTCCATCTAAGTGCTCTATAAGGCCTTTGTGAAGGATAATACCCAAATTAATCACGACATCTACGACGACCACATCTATCAAGAAGGGAGCGCTAGGGCAGGAATCAAAGGCAACCTCCAGGTTTTTAATGATTCCTTTTGCAAAGTCACCTCCGATATTTGGTTGTGAAAGGCTCAGGCCCAATTGATACATAACCTCTTCCATCATCATGTTGGTTGTGGCATTTGGGTGCAGGAGATAGTTGCGGAGGAGGGAGTCCTTGACTTGGAGAGTGACATAGAAAGGTGTGAACTCACCATTCTTGGAGAAAGGGTGTCCCACTTGGTGGATAAAAAGAGGAAAATATTCCAGAGGATCACGCTTAATGGTTTCAGGCGGGAATGTCTCAATTTCCTCCCTCTCGTTCTCAAGAGGCTCCGTTTCCAAAGGAAGTTCTTGAAAAGGGGTATTGCTCTCATGGGAAAGGCTCCATTTCCTTTTAGTGGGAGCAAGTTTGACTTGGAGGATTCTTGGGGGCTCAGGTTCCAAGACAAGCTTATTACTAGGGTCCCATAGGTCATCATCTTGTGAAAGGTCAACCTGACAAATGTAGTCTTCGAATTCAAGATTTTTCTCAATCTGAAAGGCTAAGTCATGTGCTTCTTCTAAAGTTGCAGGTGACCGGTCTTTGAGGGTGAACTGTAAGATTCCTTCTAAGGAGTATAAATAATGATCGAGGATAGCTTGTTCTGAGCTTACCTTTGATCGGACCTTTTTGAGGAGAAGGTTGAACCTATCACTGAAATCCCTAACACTCTCACAGGACCCTTTGCAAATGCTAAGGTATTGGGAATAAGAATCTTGTGAATGCTCACTGTTGCACCATCTTATTCTAAAGGCCTTTTGTAGTTCTTTAGGGTTTTTTATGCTTCCTCTTGGGCAAGCATCAATCCAAACTTTAGCATCTTCTACAAGAGAGCTTGCAAAAAGTCTCATAAAGACATCAGGGTGTTCCTGACCAGCCAAATGAAATTCAAAGCTATCACAGAACTGGGCCCAATGTGAGTTACCAGGAACTGCTTTTCCTGAGAAAAGTGGTAGCCAGGAACTTGCATCCTTGGGTAAGTCGTGTAACCCACCTTGGATGTTA
>SNQJ01S0206166.1:0-16398 GCA_010110895.2 Picea sitchensis | reverse complement strand
TCTGTAGGAATATTTTCATGATTCTCTTCATGAGCCATACTTGGTGAATGCTTCCTTGAAGCTTGAGGTGATGATATAATCTTTCTTCTTGAAGGATGAGAACTTGGCTCTACAAGTTGACCTTCTCCTCTTGTGAGTTTCAACCTTGTGAGCATCATAAAACAAACACTTGCAAATAATCATGCCTTCAAAAACCTAAGCTCTGATACTAACTTGATCTGAAAATGATAAAGACTTGTATTCTTGAAAATATTTGCAAGTTTTTATTTAAGTGTTCTTATGCAAAAGGATCAATTTGCAAACAATTTTTTTATAGAAATTACACATTCAAGATGCAATAATAACCAGCAAATACAATGAACAGTAAACACATAACACAACAAATGATAAAGGAGTTCACCCCTCTCTTGGGCTACATCTCCTGGTCCAACTTCCAATGGATCTTTTATATTATTTGCTCAAAGTGATAAAATATGTGCTTTAAAATGCTCAAAATGCCAAATAGATGGCTCCAATGGCTTCAGAACATCCAAAAACCCCTAGCTGGGCTTTTTCGACACCTGATTTGGCCAAAAATTGAAGAAGATAGGCTTCCTGGAAGTTCCCCTTCAAACTTGCTGTCTCTAGATTGCCAAAATGCACCTCTGTGTGTCCAACCCAACCTCTGTGCTCATTTCCGTGCTAAAACCTAGCACCGAGCACACAACCACAACCCACACACAACTGTAGGATGGTTAGGGAACCTAGCCCCCTAACCGCCAAGTCGTTGGGCGTATGGTCCATGTGACCGTGCATAAAAGGGCTAGGTTTCAACCAAAGAGCAAGCGACAAGTGTTCAAACGCATGCGGGGGTTTTCAATCCATTTAAACACATGCGCCTATGGTCATATAGTGGTCCGCATGTGAATGGGGGCTAGGGCTTAGCCCCAACCCAGTTCGCGCCCAAACCACAATACAATTCAAACTTAAATAAAATCGAAACCGTATAGTGGTAAGAACTACATGGTGGGCGCGTCGATTGGGCGGTTATTCCCAAAGCTCTACCCCTGCCCAGAGGTTGCAGGGTCGAGTCATGCAGACTCCACAAGTTTTAACCATTGCCCAGGTGACACGTGGCAACCCTCACTTGGGCCACGTGTCACCAATCCATTTGCCACAAATATGCCACATGTCGGACGCTAATTCGTCCACATGACTGCCAACTCAACACCTGCCACGTGTCATACAACCCTGCGAACTCAACATCTTCCACATGTCGTATGGCCCTGTCAACTCAACATCTGTATGGACTGTATGGACTATACAACCATCAATTTTTTTTTGCCTGTTTGACAATTTGAACAGAACGCGATATCTCACTCATCCGACGTCTGTTTGAACCCGTTTGAGTTGCATTGGGTTCATGACGACGAGGCCTACGCACATGTTTGATTTGAAGCGATTCCGAGCACTTTGAATTTTGAGCAAAATTTGATCCCCTGGATCACATATGGTATTAGAGAAAAGGTTACAACACTGGACCTAAACATGACCACATTATCTACTTAACATATATTTCGATTTATGAAAAACTAACAAACTTTTACTATTACAAACAAAAAACCTTTTCGGTCTTGTATTAATCATGGCAGCACAAGATGACACAGAAATCCGGCTTGATGGGAATCTAGAACAAGGGCATCTTGAAAATCAGAGACAGAATAGTGACAGAAGCTCACCTACCGAAGTTCTGGAAACAATGAGGAATCTCATTGTCAAACTGCAAGTTTTCAAAGCCGATAATGAAAAAATGAAGAAAGCATAGCAGGAACAACATGAAATAAATGAAGTCCTACTGCACAGTATAGTGACAAAGAAAAGACCAAAGGACGATAATAATGAAGAGGAGGTCAGTAAAAGGGCCTCCAAGAATTTTGGGCCAGAAGTAGAAAAAGAGGACAGTTCGTCTTAAGGTACACCTTCAGCTGAAGACAAAACTAAAACAGACAGAAAAAGAAAACAATTAGACCATCTTGAAGGAGAATTTAAGAATATTAAACCAGCTACATTTGACGGGGAATCCAGAACAGGTAAGGAAGCTGAGGCCTGGTTATTAGATATCAAAAAATATTTCCAAATATACAACTATTTCAGCAATATGAAAGTCATAATGGCCATTTACAACCTGAAAGGAAAGGCCAACATCTGGTGGCAAGAACTGAAGTTGGCAAAGGGCTTAAAAGAAAAACAGATGGAATGGTCCGACTTCAATAAATATTTTAAGAAACAATACCTATCTGAAAGCTACTATGAAAGGAAGACGAAATAATTTTATGCGTTATGACTTGGTCAGATGACAATGGAGGATCTTATAAACAAATTCCTGGAATGACTAAGGTTTGTACTTTACATCTGGGAGGACACGGTAAAAATCCAGTAATTCCTAAGCTGTTTACCACAGTCTTACAAGGATAGATTTGAGTTTGAAAACCCCAAGTCCTTGAGTGAAGTATTCAAGAAAGAACGAATGTGCTACGACTAGTACAAATAGCGGACATAGTTTCCTAAAGCTTGGAAGGATAAGAAACAAGACCGAATGAACCAACAAAAGAAGGGATTCCAGCCAGCTCCTTATTGGAATGCAACAAAAAGATTTCCTAGAAAGGATTTTCACTTCAATAACACAAGTACGCAAGGCATCGGTAAACCGGTAAATCTGGGAACTAAGAAGTTTGGGGATAGTCCCCGGGAACCATTAAAGTGTTGGGAATGTGGAGATCGTCATCTAAGGAGGAAATGTCCACATTTAAATTCAACAAATAGAACTACTGTACATAATTTGCAGGAAGCCTCGATGGTGGGTGATGTGGGTAGAAGATTGGATCGAATAAATGCAACCGTATATGGTTGGAAAAATGACCACCAGTCCGCGGTGGTGGAAATCGAAGGTAAAATCCATAAGACCCGAATTTCTATTTTAATTGATCCTGGAGCCACATTAAGTTATATCACTTCGGGTGTAGTAGAGTCAAATAAACTTAAGAGGATAAAACACGCAAAATCATGTTTGGTACAATTAGCAAAAGGGACAAAAAGGAAAGTGGTTGACTTCATTTCTGATTTCGAATTCAATTTAGATGGTAAAAATATAAAAACAAATCTAAACATTCTGCCACTAGGATCTTATGATGTGATTATCGGAATGGATTGGTTGGAAAAGAACAAAGCAGTTCTAGATTTTTATACAAAGACACTTAATTATAAAGACGATTATGACACTACTAGAACAACCCACGGCATACCAAAATCAGTATCAGTTAGACAATTCTCAACAATGCAATTCAAGAAATGCATAAGAAAGGGTTGCCAAGTTTACGCCATCCAAGTAACGAATCCGTTAGAAAAAGAAGATAAGCCAAAGATAGAAAATTTTGCTGTCCTACGTGAATTTAGAGACATGTTTGTTGATGAGATACTAGAATTACCTCCCAGAAGTGAAATAGACTTCTCCATAAACCTACTACCTAGTTCAACCCCTATCTCTAAAACACCTTACCGAATGAGTTTACCAGAATTGACAGAATTAAAAATACAATTACAAGAATTGTTGGACAAAGAGTATATTAGAGAGAGTGTTTCGTCATGGGGGGAACCAGGCCTCTTTGTGAGAAAGAAAGACGATACTCTAAGACTTTGTATCGATTATAGAAAATTGAATAAAATGACTATTAAGAACAAGTACCCCTTACCGAGGATAAATGACATGTTTGATCAAGTAGGTGGGGCCAAAATCTTTTCAAAATTGGATTTACGATCCGATTATCATCAAGTTAGGATAAAGGATGAGGATATAAGTTTTTTTAATTTTTTTAGAAAAGATATGGACACTATGAATTCGTAGTCATACCTTTCGGACTCACTAAAACACCGGCCACATTTATGTGCCTCATGAACAATATTTTCAGTCAATACTTAGACAAGTTCGTACTAGTATTTATCGATGATATTCTGGGGTATTCTAAAATGGAGGAAGAACATGAAGAACACTTAAGAATAGTTCCGCAAACGTTGAGGAAACACAAACTGTACGCCAAATTTGATAAGTGTGACTTTTATCAAAATAAAATACAATATCTGGGACATGTAATTTCAGCAGAAGGCATTGTTGTCGACCCTGAAAAAATAAAAGCCATCATGGAATGGCCGGTACCCAAGGATATAGCGGATATTTGGTCATTCATGGGAATCACTGGATATTATCGTAGATTTATAGAGGGGTTTTCCAAGATAGCCTACCCTATCACGTCTTTATAAAATAAAGGGACCAAGTTTAGCTGGTCACAGAAGTGTCAAGACAATTTTAACAAGCTGAAGGAATTATTGACAACTGGACCCATATTGAAGGTAGCAGACCCAGATAAAGACTTTACCGTATGTGTTGATGCGAGTAAAGAAGGACTAGGTGGTGTATCAACTCAGGAAGGACACGTGATTTGTTATGAGTCCCATAAATTAAAAGAACATGAGCGAAATTATGTCACTCATGACTTAGAATTGGCAGTAGCGATACACGCCTTAAAAATGTGGCGACACTACATAATGGGCAGAAAATTTATACTATTGATGGATAATAGCGGTGTGAAATATCTATTTAGCCAACTAGATCTTAATGCAAGGCAAGAAAGGTGGCTAGCCTTTTTGAGCGAATTCGACTTCGAGGTTAGACATATCAAGGGCAAGGAAAATAAGGTAGCAGATGCTTTAAACATAAGAGTTCATGGACTATTTGAGATAAATATCAGCAGGGCGGAAAGCGATCTGGAACAAAGAATAAGGATGACAGACATTAATGATGAAAATTACACTAAGGTAATGGCAGAATTACAAAATAGTACCGTAAACTCAGATAAACCAGATCTGAGTATCGACAAGAAGGGACTATTATGGTTTAAAAACATACTTTACATACCAGATTCAACAGAGTTAAAGTTAACAGTCTTGGAAGAAGTGCATAAGAAACTGTATTCTGGCCATCCAGGATACCAGAAAACAATAACAACACTTAGAAAACTATTCTACTGGCCTAATATGAAGGGAAAAACAACAGAATACTTGGCCAGGTGCCAATATTTTCAGTAGGTTAAGGCCGAACACCAACATCCAGTCAACCTATTGCAGCCATTACCGGTGCCAGAATGGAAATGGGAGACCATATCGTTGGACTTTATAACAAGTTTTCCTAAAACTTAGAAACAAAATGATTCTATTATGGTTGTAATCGATAAACTCAGTAAGTCTGCACACTTTATTCCTGTGAAATCTACTTTTAAAGCTATAAATATCGTTGAAATATTTATGAAAGAAAATTTTAGACTGCATGGTGTTCCTAAAATGGTGATCTCAGATAGAGACATAAAATTTACGTCCACTTTTTGGAAAGAATTGTTTGCAGGGCTAAATACTAATTTGAATTTCAACACAAGTTACCATCCACAAACGGATGGACAGACTGAATGAACAAATTAGATCATAGAAGATATGTTCTGCATGTACGTAAGAACAAAACTAAGTAAGTGGGAAGACTCCCTGCACTTGGTAGAGTTCGCATATAAGAATGGGTACCAAACTTCAGCTAAATTGAGCCCCTTCGAGGTACTATACAACATAAAGTGTACGACACCAATTAGCTGGGACAATCCAGTTGACAGACTCATGGTTGGACCATAAATTCTCCAAGAAATCAAAAGTATGGTAAGAAGGGTGCAACAGAACTTAAAAGAGGCACAAGATAGACGAAAAAGTTACGCCGACTAGAAAAGAATACACTTGGAATTTCAAGTGGGAGATCATGTTTACTTAAAGGTCAAAGCCCAAAAGAGTTCACTAAAACTTGGGAACTATGCCAAGTTGGCACCCAAGTTTTGTGGGCCCTTCGAGATATTAGCTCGAATTTTACCTGTAGCTTACCAACTTGCACTTCCAGCTAATCTAAGAATTCTTAATGTATTTCATGTTTCCTTGTTGAAAAAGTATGTCCATGACCCTACTCATATGATTGATTGGAACTTGGTGCAGGTGGAACCAGAAGGCGAGTTCCAGGCGAAACCCCTGCGCATTCTGGACTGGAGAGAAATAACACTTCAGAACATAGTCATCGCTCAGGTAAAAGTGCAATGGAAGCACTTTAGTCCTAAGGAGGCCACGTGGGAGTTGAAGGGAGATTTGCAGAAATATCATCCAATCCTATTCCAAGAAAGGAATGAACATTGAGGACAGTGTTTTATTGAAGGGGGAAAGGATGTGACATCCCCAAAAATAAAGTATTTTTGAAATTCAAAATTTGTTAGAAAATTATTCCGTTTTTAGTAAATTCGAATTTGGAAAATTTTTGCCATTGATGGAAATTTGAAATTTCGAATTTAATAAATTGTAATAAATTATTATGACTATTGGGTAGAGACCTGATTTGAACCAACAGTCTATTTTGACTATGACACTTATATGTAAACAAAATATTGTTTTAATTATTGTAGGAGGACAAATGGAGCAACCATGTTAAATTTAGCTGACCATGACTCCATGAGTGGGGAACATGTTGGAACTACCTCTGGGATGATTGTTACAAGTGTAAAATCAGGGATTTGGCCATTGGAAGCCCCTGAAAATCAGGGATTTAGGAAGCTACGAAAATTTCCAAGGGAGGGAAGAAAAACCTAGGAAAACATATTTTTCTGGATAAATAACATATGTGAAGAGGCAGGTCGTTGCCTAGTATGCAGGGAAAAGAAACTACTATATACTTGCTGTTATGAACACTGAATATTGAGTGTGAGGCAAGGAGAGGACTATAGATAGAGGAACATTGAGAAAGGGGAGATTTCAAGTTCTCCCTCATGGATTCATGGTCAGGCTAGGGGGTGAACTAGGCAGGTGATTTGGCTGCCCTATTCTAAGGTTGGAAGGAATGTGGTTGTTCCCTTTGTTTTCCAGAAACTAGTTCATATATGTACTCTCTAATTTCCCTTACCAAATTTGTGCCATTGCAATGATTGTATGTGTTGTTGTTCTAATTGATTACCTTGCAGTCATATGTATTAGATGGAATTTAGAGAGTTGTTGTAGGTTACTTGTGGAAAAAATTTTGTTGGTTAAAACAACATCTATAGTATCCGAGCAAGCTTTCTGTTATCGGAATAGTGCTAATTTTTTTTATTATAATGAAGGACTGATAAAACGCTTGAGTAATCCATCTGTGGTAAGGACAAAATATAAATAGTGAATTGTGTAGTAAAAACTACTGTATATTATGTAAATCACGACAAGGACAGGGTTAGTTTCTATGAAGTAATCAAGTGGAAACAAAATATGAATTCTGGAAGTATCGATTTAGTATAAGTTCATATGCGGACAATGTATTCAAGTCCTGTATTGTCTCCAACCTGTACACACCAAAACCCTGAATCATAATGGAACCCTACTAGTATGGGAATTCACGATAGATTATGTGGCTATATGGAAGACAATTTTGTATGTAGATATATGTATTGTTGGGTGGTTCAGTTCTATTGAAATTATTGCAAGCTCAAGATTCATTTTCTCATTTGAAGGAAGGTAATTAGATATGCATACTTATATCTAGTTTTGATCCTACCAGATTTAAATCCATACTCACAATAAGAGTGTCTATCTAAAATTATACAACTAGTAACTAGTTAAATATTTTGGGGTCATTAAAATCTCTACTAGGGCATGCGGTTACATACTTAGATATATTCAGATCTAAGTAGTAATTAACTATGAAAGACTAAACATAAATTCTGGAAAACCTGTAAATGTACAGGTGCAAACCTAACGTTAGCGGAACTGCTCATTCATACAAACAATTGAGGGATGTTTGATAAATAACCTAGTAAAGCTAGAGGGAAGTTAGAATAAGATTTCTTACGTGAAGACTTAGTAATGTCCTCCTTCCTACGAAGAATCGAGTCTCTATTTGTCTTTCCAAGAAAATACATATTTATATACATACCTGTTCCTATCTTATATAAAGTAATAAATGGTTCCATTTGACATGTAATTGCATCTGTATGATCAAAATATTGAATAAAGAATCTGAAAACCTCTCAATTATCTGTATTACAGTCCAATATTTGTCTACCTACAATATAAATGAAATTTAAAAGGTGTAGTCATGTATGCACGAGCATATCCTTACAACCTGTAAGTGAAAGAGTTACAGTAAACATATATTAAGTAAAACCAGACCTTCAATCTTATCCTTGCTAAATCAAAATAGACAATGAAGAAGATATAAATTTTTGTTACTGAGTATGCAAGTTAGGACAACAGTCCCAATAACCAATTTTCGTGTACAGGAGAAACCAAAATGGCGAATAAAATTTTTATCCAACAATCCTTCCTTTATTTAATTAGGTAAGAAGAGGGCCTGTAAAGTAATCTCCAAAGGAGTTATTACACATGGCAAACCACCCAAGAAAACATAGAATACTTTGGGAATCCTCCAATTTCTTTTTCTATCCATTACATGAAATCAGATGTAACTACCAAATTACTTTAAATATTAACTAAAATCGAATGTTTCAGAGTGCTGGCACCCCGAAGGGTTTATAAGGGAACTCGAATACCTTGTTCGCCTTTGATAAAAACCGGCACCCATACTTGTACATGGTCGAAACCTTGCAAGGAAGTTATAGGTTTACATTAGTATTCATTACAAAATTATATATATAAGTCGAATGATAAATTTCAATAGAATGAAGGTAATCAAAAGAGTTCATCCTAGAATAATACTTAACTTAGGCCATAGGGCATGCCGATCTTTTCTCCGCGCGTATATATGGATGTATTCCACGAACCCGAAAAGAGTGGAAGGGGACAAGGTCCACCTAAAGGGTACCCTCGTAGCCAAGGGGCCCATCATTAGAGAACGATACTATTCATGAGATCTAATATATATATACTGGTAGTGAATAAATCAATCGTGCTAACAATAAACTTATAATTGAATACAACATGCGACGCAAGAAGGCCGACAAGTACAGTGTAGAATAAACGCTGGAGTGGAACCATTGCTGAATTGGATTATAGATAATGTAAGAGACATTCCCATACCATGATAATGATATAAGAAAACATAAATAACACAAGGAGTTCAATAAAAGTTAACAGCAGGCCTCGACCTACATCTACAGAGAGATCGTAGAGGATATCGGTGTTAGATAGTACAAAACTATAGGATTTATTTTTTTATCAGGTTATGGTCTCTAGAATCGGGGTACGGGGATGGGGTGCCAGTACCTCCCAATAAGTCAGAGATTAAGTCCACATAAAGACTCTACTCGCCCAGAAAACATGATTTAATTCATGACAGTTATACATAATAACTTTAATGGGAGACTCAAGTAAGAATAAATGGGAAATCTATTTATGAGGGTTCTTTCACTATAATAGAGAGATGAGCCACTTTAACAACCATAAGTATAGGAAATGAGTGCTTACCAGGGAGGGTAGATGGCGATAGCGGCCCTCCGATTCTTGTTACCCCTTTTTGGCAGCCTGCATCTGGGAGACATTACACAGAGCTTTCGAGGGGACTCCACAATGAAAGAGTAAACACATTAAACCCTTGACGAACCCTAACTACATGCTGTAAATGCTAAGAGTATGAAGGGTAGCTGGACCATGTGATAAGAACAAAGTTGGTGCATCTCAGTTGGATGAAACCCATGTGAGAACCTCATAATTCGCATAATACAACACTGCCATTTAATGGTAATGCATAGTCTTAATTTCTCCTGAAAGAAGACCATCTCTTCCACATCACGAAGTTTACGAAGTCCTTTTCAGTCCCTTTCACAATATGGTGAGTTGGAATATGCCATACCAACCGTTCACTATAGTTAAACCATCGTTCATTGGACTTCGTCGATATAATGTTTAGTTAAGATCAAGTCAAGCGAGGGTAAGGGATACAGTCCCAACTCTGTTACCTTATATCTGTTGTATGAACTTTCCTCTAAGGTAAATTAAATAGTATCGTGCGCCAACATGGGAACTCTCGACTAAGGGAGAGAAAGGGACTATAAATCCTAAGCCTAACATACTGCCTATATTTATTTATACATATAAATGGGTGTGGTTTGAGTATGAAGGGAAGGATAGAACCTTGCCACTCAAAGTAAGTTAGACTGGTATCATAGAGATTTAGGATAGGAGCTAATATGTCTTCATTTGATCTATAAATTTATTCAATGAAAATCAGAGATTAATGCCGCTTAGATTTGTTTTTTTATGACAATTTTGAGGTTCATTACAAGGAGAGTAAGTGATTGTTACGCATCAAAATTACTTATCACGATGATGGACTAGTGTCATCATTACCAATGTCCCAAGTGTCGCATTTTGGCCGCAAGTGTCGCAAAATCATACTTTCATCTTGCCTATGTTGTGTCTGAGATGAAATTATCAAGAACACTCAAAAGACTGGTTTTGAAGAGGAGAAATCATTTGACAAAGAATACAAATCTTTTTCCATGGAAACAACCACTCAAAAATCAATTTTGGAAGGAAGTGCTCCCCTATACAATGTCAGGGAGTGCCAACGCTCTGTACCCTCTTTTGGGGGAGCGTTCCAACACTCTGTGACCCATTCTCAGGGAGTGTGTTCCTTTTTGGAGCGAATTTTGGACTGTTGAGGAAAATTAGTGAAGAATCCCCTCATATCTGGAGTTGGTTGGATTCGGATTTGAGGTCAAGGCCTGATCTTAGGGAAGATCCACAACTGAAGGAGAAGAATCCTCAACCTATCCCAAGGATCTCTTAAGTTGTTAGGCCTCTCCAAGCCTATATAATGAGGCCTCCTCATGGTTAAAGGGGGAGACATTTGAAGGAATCAAACTTATGATCTCACAAGGGAGATTTATCATTGAAGCATCATCATTTTTGTGTGGATTATTTGAGCAAAGGGTTGGACAAGGAGAGCTTGGCGAAGCTGCTGCATCTACATCATGGTTGTAAGCACTTTGCTTTGTTTTCATTAATTATACATATGTTCTTGGCCTATTTCTTTCAAGGTTGCGTTTATTCTACATGAACTTCTCTCTATTAGATAGATATGGTTTCAAGCCAATCTTAGTAGAATAGGAAGTTTTTTCTGTCTTTGTTTTTTTTGCAGGATTTATTGAGGAGCTTGGGGATCAAATCTCAACTCGGACTGTGCGAGGAAGAACATCATTAAAAAGGTACTCCTTTTCTCCTATTCTATATACATTAGTTTAACTAGGTTTAAAAGGATGTCAGTAACCAACGTTAGCACTCTTTCTGTCTTGGTATTAGGAGTTTAGAGTTCAAGAGGGAATCCACTTGTCCGCAGGGGGATTCTCTTATAACATAAATTGGCAACTCCACTGGGTATTCCTTTTTCGTATATCCATGCGAGCCCGAAAAAGAGATAAAAGGTTGCTCGGTTACATTGTCATGTTTTTACGAGAACGAGAAAGAACAAATACTAAGCTCGGTACTCTGTGATGCAGGAGCATCGCCAACGTCAAGCGAGCGTGGTGCACACACCAACGCATTTTGGCATGTGATAAAATTGTTTGAAATCTTTTGAAGTTGGATGCGTCGAACTTAAATGTAATAGTTAAGGAGAGGCGTACTTCCTGATTTGTAAATAGACCCGGAGCATCCCGCTCTCGTCTGTATTAGGTGAAGGCATTTATGTTAATGAATGTAAGTAGGTGGACTTGAATTCTCAGATTAGACAGTTTTAGGAGTCGGAGGGAAAACAGATATAGACACCCTCATTGTATAGTTGTAACATTTATCATGATGAGGAGAAGAGAGCATAGGAAAGAAGAAGCGAAGAGCTGTGTAGAAGAACCCCATGTATAGAATTTCTGCATTAATACAAAGATTTTTAGTTCAGACTCATGGTGTCCATTTGCTTTCTGTGTTGTGCATGCTGATGGATATATGTTTGTTTACTCTTTGTTATGCATTTGTTTTGATGCATGAATGTTTGATTTCATATTTAATATTTGAAATCTGAAGAGAGGGAGAGTACGGATGAGTTTTAATTGTTTCTCTGTCTGAGCAAGAGCTTTCCTACAAGGAGTGCAGTGAAATCGTCCTCAAGGTGTGTGTTGACAATAGTTAGAGTTCGTCTCCGAAAGATCAGAAGAGATAACACTGCTCTCATTCTCGTAGAAGTGAAAGTCAAGCACAAGAGCCGTGCAAGGTGTGCACAGGCCGAGTTAATTCTTAGTGTTTGCAACCTGAGGGAAGGAGTGAAGGACTGCTGTTTCAAAGTGAGTGCCCAGAGTCTGAAATTTCAAGTACTTGGAAGTATTGAAGAGTTGCGCAAGGAGTGTGTGCATGAGTCATCTTGAAGACTCGAGCTGTCGAAGAAAAGTTCAAGAAGCTTAGTGTTTTGAAGCATTGGAAGAAGGCGCAACAACATTGGTTTGCTGGTAGACCAATTTCGTGAAGGCATATTTGCTCATTTCGCAGGAGTGTTAAGGAGGAATTGAACGGTTGGAGTTCTTCGTGGAGAATTCACGAGGTTCCAAGAGCCGTAAGATCTTGCAGAGGAGTAGGGGAGTTACGGTAGCATTCAGCGAGTGAAATCTTGGGAGAGTCCGATCGTAGGATCCAAACCAACTAGGGCCATTGGATCATCCACATATTTCGCATCTCGGGGTCTCGGGAGGTGAAGGGTTGAAACCTTTGTAGCGAGACTCACGAAATCGCGAAAGGCAAAGTCCCAAGATAGCGAAGGAATCTGAGCCATTCACGGAAGAAAGACATGTGTCGTGAGATCACCCATATTAGGGACTCAGACATCGGAGGTCAGAAAAGGAGGTCATTCAACTTCGTGAGTGGAGAAGCTGCGAAGTGAATCAGGACCGTCCATTTGGGAGTGGACAGGTGGCGTGCTCGCCAACACGGAAGTTAGACTTTGTTGACCACTTCGGGGTTTCATGAGTTGGAGAGTCGGAAGTCCAACATCAGGACTCGCAAAGTCGCGAGGTCCGAAACTCCGAAAAAGGCGGGAGTTCCGTGTGGGACTCGCGTAGGTGACGTGTCGAAAAATTCGCATTTTGGCATATTGGAGGATAAGAGGTCGAGACTTTCATCCCGAAAGTCCCAAAGCGGCGAGTAGCGAAGTCACGAAGTAATCTAAGCCATCCATCAGGGGAGGACAGGTGTCAGAGATCAGAGGATCTCGCGAAATCGAAGGTTCGCAGGGTGAGAGTCCAGGAGTCAGGTACTTCAAGTCCCGAAATTAGCGAAAGGCGAAGTCGTAAAGCGTTGAAGCCGACACGAGGGACGCGTGGCAGAACCATNNCGAACTCACGAAATCGCGAACCGCGAAAAAGAGCTTGTGGATCGATTTGAAAGGGGGTTCCAGCAGAGAATCCGAAAGAGCTTATCTGGCTCGAAGGGCATATAGAATGATCTTGTGAGCGGATCTCAAATTTGAGAGCTGATAGGTCTGCGCCAAGTGGTATGTGAGTGGATCTCGGACCTGAGGGCCGATAGGTCTGTGCCACTCTGCCCCTAGCTTGAAATCTAGTGGCTTAACTCCAGAATGATAATCACCAACTAGTGTGCTCATTGTGAGAAGGTTTTGTTTACTTGTTTTCTTACTAGATTTTTAGCGTGTGTTGTTTGTTATTCCTAACATAATCTAGGTTGGATCTTTATTTTTTATGGTGTCAGTTCCCGGCATGACCAATGAAGGAACCCCTTTGCCAGGGGAAACCTTTCTTTTTCCTTCTTACAGAAACATTGGTCCTCCTTACATCGCTACTTTGAGCCTTCCAGGTCTCACAATTGGGTTACGGGTATGGTTTTTTTCCACTCCGGTGATCTCGAATGTAGGTGCTTCAGATGTAAGCACACCACCCACACATCAACCTCAAGTCGACCTTTTTCCTTCTTCACCCATCAGGTCTCCTTCCATTTCTCCTTCTTCGCCTAGTGAAATCTCTAAAGTGAGTAGCCAGGTTGATAAGAAGAAGAAGAAACGAAAAGAGAAGAAGAAGAACCAGAAAGGGACCAAGCCTCCAACTACATCAGATGTTGGATCCAAGCAACCAACTACTGTTGATCATACTAGGAGTGTTGATCAGGTCGACAAGATTAAAACAGAGAATCTGAAACCCAAATTCCCTTGCAGTCTTTGTAAGGGTGACCACTTTCTGAGGGATTGCCCTAGTCTTACCAAGGTCTTAGAAATGTGGTCCTCCACATCATCGGCCTTTGCTAGACATGTTGGTGACACCCCGTCAACTAGTGATGTTAAGGTTGGTAAGAAGAAGAAAAATGTCAAATTTTCTTGTATGTTATGCGAAGGTGATCATTATTCTCACCTTTGTCCTTGTATGGACGAGGCTTCTTCTCTTTTGGCAAAGCTTCAACTCCCAACTAGTTATTGTAATATTTCCCCCAACCCATCGTTAGTTTATGGAATGGTCAATCCGTTTCCATCCCCGATCAGTTTGGTTGATCAGGTGGTCAATCTAGTTTCATCCTTGGTTGAACCACTAATTGAAGTAGTTGATCCAGTTCTTTCATCGATCAGCCCCACTTTTCATCTGAAAAGTGAAACCCAAGTGACTGATCTAGTCCCGTCATTGGTCAGTCCCACCCTTCATCTTAGGAGTGCCAATGTGGTCAATCCCACTCCTCCTCTGATGAGTGCCAAAGTGGTTTCTCCGGTCCCTTCATCGGTCAGTTCGGTTGATCATGTCGTCAATATGGTCACATCCTTAGTTGAACCAGTTTCCAAAGTGGTTGATCTGATCCCATCTTCAGTCGATCCCACTCTCCCGTTCGAGAGTGAAACCCAAGTGGTCGATCCGTTTCCACCTGTCGACCCCATTATCCCCTTAGAGAATGAAACCCAAGTGGTCAATTGGATGTCATTATCAATCGATCCTACTCTCCCTCTAGAGAGTAAACCCGATACTTCCCACGTTTTTCTCGTTGATACAAAATCTACTGTGCTCGGGGGCATTCCTCCCTCTCCTGTGAAACCCCCTCCAAGTAACAAGGCCATCCCTTTTGATTCGGGTGTTCTCACTAGAACTCGTCTTCCCTTCCACATTCCTTTCAATATTATAGTACAGGTTTGTGGATGGGTCATTCCTCAGACACTGATAGATGAAGGTTCATATGTTAGTATTTTGTCCTCTATTTCTTGACAAGCTTTGGGTTATCCTCAGCTTGTGTCAGTTACCCAGAATCTGCTCTCTTTTAACAGAAGAACCAATCACCCTTTAGGGATCCTTCCTCAGTTTCCTGTAACTTTGGGAAGGAAAACAATCTTTATTGATGTTATGGTCATTCAGGACCCCCTGGATTTCGATTTACTCCTTGGGTGAGATTATGTCTATGCCATGAAAGCTATTGTGTCCACTCTCTTTCATGTGATATATTTCTCTCACGATGGAATAATGGTGACTATTGATCAACTTTCATTTGTTGGCCTTGAATTGACCATCAACCCAATGACCTCCCTAAATGGGTCTTATATGCAATCCGTCTCACCCCTGCCACAGGTCAATTATGTCGTGTTATCTCCCATGACTTCAACTTTAGATGACTTGGATCCGGTAGTTGACATGGTGATCTCTTCGGTAGGGATATTGGAGCCTGATCTCCTTACCCCTGTCGCGGACCTCGACATGTGTTCCTTCCAGAGCATTATTCTTCCACTAATACATATGAACAAATTTGCGACGGTTTTTTGTTGATATTGCCACACATATTCGTCGCAATTTCCACGAAAGCCAAGTTTTTTTTTTCGTCGGAATAATTTCGTCGATATATCGATGATCTAGGTGTGTGTGGAAACATCGAAAAAAATATCTCTCCACTTGTCACCAGAGTCAAGTTCGGTTAACCCTTTGCATCATCTCAATTTCGACAAAATATCGTCGCAAGTACAACGAACAACCATGACAATTACGGCAAAATTTCGTCGCAATTGCGACGAAAAGTTTTGACAAGTAAAACACTTACAACGCAGATGCTGTATGTGCGATGAAAAACCGTGGAAACTTGCGACGAAAATCCGTGGCAATAACGATGACATGGATTCATCTAGACCAAAGTTACGATGAAGATGTTGTATGTGCGACGAAAAACTGTGGCAACTTTTGACGAAAGTTCGCCGCTATTGCAACGAACTAGCATCGATATTGCGACAATGTCATTAAGTTTAAAAAAGAAAATTACACGAGATATGGTATTACCATATTACATTGTAATATGGTATACCATATTACAATGTAATATGGTCTACTCCTAGTTGAATTCATATATTTGTACTGATGTCATATAGGCTTGTGCAAGTGACAAAAATTTCAATTTGTATGAATTTGGTGAGTG
>SNQJ01S0206165.1:0-22118 GCA_010110895.2 Picea sitchensis | reverse complement strand
TTGTGTTCCAGGCTACTCAATCCTTGGCTAGAGGAGAGTATCTGCCCGCTGCCCCTTGGAGAAACATCCACATTCCTCTCTACGAGGGTGGTCACACCCCTCTCTACGGGGGTATTCTAGCATGTCCCTAGAGTATCCAAAACTCAACACTTGGATAGAGGCCAACCTTGGCAAATTTCTCATTCCCCTTCTCTGCGAAGGTCTCTTCTCTTTTCCTTCTCTATGAAGGTCTACCCGTGGAATTTCTCTTTCCTTCTCTACGAAGGTCTTTTCTCTTTCTCCTTCTCTACGAAGGTCTAGCTATGGGATCTGAAAAAATCTCTTGTGGTCCAAAACCTTTCCATGGTATAATACCATGCTACCCATATGATAGGCACCATCCATCTACTGGATATCTTTCATCTTGATCAAAATATCTGGGCACCATCCATCTTCTTTTCTAACTGCATCAAATCACGATCCTTCATTTCAAACTCGGAGACATGGCTCCCTCTTTGCACCAAGCTAATAGCTTCTAATCATCATCCTTGAAGTTTTCTTCTGTAATATCCTGGGTACCTTCTTGAGTTCGAATATTTCTTTCTTTATGTCTTCATACTGGATCAACCTGCTCCCTCTTCATCTATAAGAACGGTACTGGAGCAACCTGTAGTTACCTGCATCTCATCCACTATATCTGAGTATCCATCTTTTTCTTCATCTTGAATATTTGTGTTCTGCATCTTTAGGAGTCTCCTGCTCCTATATAAATACTGGATATTCTCTGGTCTTTACTGACTGTCACCATATCATACGTCCTTCTCATGTTGTCTAACTTCTGCAAGTCATAACATAAGTTCTTTCCTCCGAGACTTGTAAACTTACTTATTCTTTCTTTGTCACTCTCATGAGTGATCATACATGAAATAAATATTTTATCTCTTTCTTCATCATCTTCTTTGATACTTCCTTCATAAGTCTGCATAGACGCTGAAATGAAATGAGGTTAATTCACATTCTCACAAAAATCTAAGTTGTAATGATAAAGTATTAAAGTAAACAAGATACTAAAAATAAACATGAATACTTATCTTTTGTTTTTGTGTGGGGAGGCTCTACGGACTCCACCATTTGCTATCTTTCTTCAGATCAATTATCTTCAACTTAAAGTACATAATTCTTAATTTCTGCTAAAGCTTTCTTTGAGGGAGGAGATTCCTTTTCCTCTACCACATGTGCTTGATGCTTTCTTTTCCCTTTTCCTTGAGGATAGTCCTAAGAAAAGTGTCCCAACTTTTGACAGTTGTAGCATCTGATCTTTGAAACACCTCTCTTCTTATCTAGAACTCTTATGAAGTTAGCTTCTTTATTGTTCTTCCTGAAGGAACTTCTTCTGTTCTTTTGAACTGTAAGAGCTTCCTCTTTGTTAACAATTAATCTTTTATGTTGGTCTGCAAGTCTAGAGTCTTTGTGTGTGCAATCTGCCCATAACTTATCAAACCTGGGTAACTTGCTTCTTGCACACACTCCTTGTACAAAAGGAATCCAAAATATTGGAAACCCATTTAGGGTTGTGGTTACAAGATCATTGTCACTAATGACATCTCCAATAGCTGCAAGCTGATCTCTGATCTGAGAAACTCTCATAAGATAGGATGTGACAGATTCTGAGTTTTCCATCTTCATATTATGAAGCTGATTTCTTAAGGTAAGATTCTGGCTAATGTCTTTGCTTTCATATAACCTGTTGAGTGTTTCATACATTTGCCTTGTTGTCTGTAGTTCGGATATATGAGGGATCAAGTGATCCTTTACTGAATCTGACACGATTCTCTTTGCTTTCTTTTCATTCTTCTTATGTTTGGTCTTTTGTTCTTCTTCCTCTGGTTCTAGTACACCTACTGTAACATGTTCTAGGAGATCATTCTCGTCTAGAATCATTTGCAACCTATGCTTCCAAGATATGAAGTTTCTAGATCCTTCCAACCTGTCTTCTACCCTCATGCTGGTAGCCATTCTTTCTTGCAGTAGAAACCCTAGCCCTATGGGCTATACAAATAATTAAAAAAAAAACAAATTTCTTGGATCTGAAAACTGAACTCACCAAAAGATGCGTTGGACTGAGGCGAGTATGCTGGTACAGTTAGATTTCTGAAAATCCAAATTTTGACCCTTGAAACTGGACCAGGGGATTTCTGGACTGGTGCTTCTGGTTTTCTGGTACTTCTGGTTTTCTGGTAATTCTGGTACTCTAGTACTTCTGGTTTTCTGGTACTTCTAGTACTTTGTGAAAACTAGGGTTTAACTTTCCGGGAGATCTAGCCACTGAAAAGGTGCGTCGAAGATGCCAAAGTGTTCCTTGAGGTAGGGCACACCTTTCTAGGTGGTTTTGAGGTTGAAAACCTTCTTTAATAAAAAGCCCTAATTTTGATGTACGACAACAATGACGTTTTTCTTTTTCCTGTGAAAGATGCTCTCTTCAACTTAGTTCTGATACCATGTTAAAGTTTCTTCTATTATTAGGTTACTTTCAATTTACTAGATAACAATAACATAGATAGGATCACTGAGAGAAACACAATCACATATATAACAATAACATAGATAGGATCACCGAGAGAGAAAACACAATCACAAGAGCACAAGCATTTATCCCGGGAAACCCTCACAAGGAAGAAAACCCAACAAACCTCCTTAATATAGATAGCCAATACAAAATGCTCAAGACAATGAACTAAGTAATATAAAAATTTCCTTCTGTGATAGCGCCTCTCTCTCTCTCTCCTTTCTTCTCTCCAACTCTAGCTCCAAACTTGCGCTCTGAAGAACAAGTGAGTGTGTGTGTCTAAATGAAGCGCTGGCCTCTCTTATTTATACAATTTGGCATCGCGGTGAAGTGTCTCTTCATCGACAGTGGGTTGACTTCTTTCTCTCAAGTGGTTATAAACCACCTTTAATATATTTTGGGGCCTTCTTTAATATATTTCCGGGTCGAATTCTTATTTAGCCTATTATAATTAGGGGTTGACCAATCTGAAAGGAGATTTTGTCAATTACATGTCTACATGATCAATTCGCAATAGTGGATTGATCTAATCAATGATAAATATATTTTATCTTTAGCCACAAAAGGGGATAAGAATATTCTTTTGCAGCTATAATAATATTTTAACAAACTTGGCTCTCTTCTCATATGGAATCCATGCATAAGAAGTAGAACCAAAGACATTAATATGACCGACTCCAGGCTTTATCCTAGACCATGTTTCCTCTGGAGTTTTTTGCTTCACTGTAATTGTTAGATATCTATTTAGCAAGTATACTGCTGTGAATGTTTCCTCAACCCAAAACATGTTTGGAACACATCAGTTCTACATCATACACTTGACCATCTCTATTATTGTGTGGTTTGGCCTCTCAACCAATTCTATTCTATTGTGAAGTGTAGGGTGTTGTAAACTACATTTTGATCCAGACCCATGTTTAGCACAAAAGTTAATGAATTTTTGAACAAAATTCTCACCATTATCGCACTCTTAAGAGTGGAAACGCGACAACCTCAATTTTTCTGGCAAAAGGTTTCTTTGAACTTTTAAAATTCGTTAAACACATCAGATTTCAATTTCATAAAATACACCCACATCTTCTTACTATAGTCATCAATAAAAGCAAGGAAATACCTAACACATGTGATGTATGTTGTTCATTGGTCCATAAACGTCTACATGAAACAGCCAAAGGACCCTCTTCACTCTCCAAGCTTGTCCTTCATTAAATGGCATCAGAGCAAGCTACTTCCTACCTCGAAAAGATCTGCACACAATTTCAAATCTACTATTGAATATCAAGAAGTCCATCTACCATATTCTCTCAATCCAACAGAGAGAGAGAGATCAAGTTAAGGTGCCCACAATACTAATGCCAAAGTAGTGATGTCTGATGCACTCTTGGCTGCCAATGCATGTTCCTTGACATGTCCAATATCAACCAATATGAATAGTCCATGATCCTCTATACCAAGAGCAATAGTCTTCTTGGTTTCCTAATCAATTGTATAGCATTTTTTATTACTAAAATTGACATCTAGATGGAGGCAATGCCTCATAATTTGACTCACTAAAAATAGATTAAGATCCATACCAGAGACATAATACACATTGAGGAAAATCAATGCATTTTCTCCAAATGAAATTTTCACATTCTCTTTTCCAACTACTATGTACTCTACCCCACCATTGAAGATCACTAAATCCTTTTGAGGAACATGAGGTGTACTTTGTGAAAAAATTGTGCATGTTAGTGAAATGGTGTGATGCACTTAAATCAATGTACCAAGAAGACGACCTATGTTGATTGGCTTGCTTTTTTTCCATGCATGCAAAAAGGTTGACTCCTCTATATGATCTATGGCATGAGTCATACTGAGGCCCTCCCTCAATGGATTTTTTATCATCCAACCTCTTTCTACAGTTCTTTTTTATATGGCCCACCTTGTCACAATAGTGACAGGTGATGGGTAATCACCTACAAACCCTAGAATTCGTTGTATGTCTTTTGACAAGATTAAAGATGGATCTTGGATAAACCCTAGGGTAGTCCACTACAGACCCTAGAAATCTATCCTATAGGAAAACAACTAGGGTAGTCCACTACAAACCCTAGAAAATTTCCCTATGTCCTTTAACAAGCTTTAAATCAATTATAACAAGGTAGTCCACTACAAACCTTCCTAGGGTTTCAAGACAATATTTATTCAAGAGAAATACAAGGTAACATACACTATCACCTCTTTTATAAACACATTTACACTTAATACATTTAATAAATAAATCAACAAAGATTTAGAAAGAGCACTTACTAGGTAAATCAATGATCATCTATGAAACCCTAACCATGAAAATCATCCATCAAAACTTGAAAAACATCCAAAGATCATCTCCCAACAAAGGCACATAAGTCATCCACAAAGAAAAATAAGTAAAGAAGAGAAGAGCAGTAGTAATCCTCCACAAGTTGTTATGATTTCAAAATGAGGGAGCACTTCCTCTACTTATATGAGGACATTGAGCGCTTCACCTCTCTAAGAAGCCCCTAAAACATAAAAATACACGATACAAGGTGGATAGGTCTAGGTCGACCCCAAAAAATGCCTCTAAGATAAAGATACAATGCTAAAACATGAAAATGTCATCTAAAAACCCCACACATGTGGGTGTAGAAGGCTCAAGAAAGGTGACATCATCTCCAAATGTGTTGTAGGTGCTCCAAAGGTCATATCTCTCCCCAAAAGGTGCAAGGTATCATCAAAGGTCATGCCTCCTCATCAAGGTCACATCTCCTCATCAATAAGGTGCCAACTTATCATCACAAGTGCTAGGTCAACTCAAGCATGTGTCCATCCTCCTCAAGCATCATGTCCCATCATATGTGCAACGTTCAAGGTCAAAATCATGATGTCATCAAGGCGAAGGGATCCATAACCTCTCCAAAGAGGTGTACCATCATCAATCCAAGCTCCAACGTCCTCAAAGGGTGTATGACATCTTCAAGGGCTTAAGGTGACACATCAAGCTCCATATTCAATGTCCTAGCTCAAAAGTGGAATCTCCCAGGTCCAGGAGGCGGTGGAGGACGTCTAGAAGCATGCTAAGTCATCACATGACCCAACACTCATCATCAAGGGTGCAACAACCTCCATACAGTGTGCACAATCATCATGAAGAGTGGGAGAAGTATCATGAACATCCTCCAAAGGATTATCTCAAGGGGTGCATCATCATCAAGCAAGGGCTCAGAGAATCAAGTGAGACCAACCATCATGGATACAAGAGTCATTAGAATCATAAAAAGTGTGTTACAGTTTAATGAAAAATCCACGTAAGTAATTCACATTAGGTATCTTCTTCAAACTTCACACTAGCTTATGACTTTATGCAATTTGTCAGGTTTAAGTATGGGAGGACCATTATAGAACCCTATTAAGTGTGCTAGTACCTAAGTAAAGGAGTATTTCCCAAGAAACCCATCAAAGTGTAAGTGTGAATGAATTGTATGTCATGGGGTTTAATTCATGGTCATGGTGTCATTGCCATGCAGGGCCACATGTAATGTTCATCTCCATGAGCGCCTTTGTAGAGGGAGTGTTTGGTGCATTGGGTTACCCTTTCTTTGACACTATTTCTTTCCACCCTTATCTTTCCTTTTGATATTCATTAATTTTCTTTACAAGCCCCCTTTTTAAGGTTTATGCATTTATTGCATCGAGATTCAGTTAAGTTATTTTCTTGAGGTATGCATTCAGTGCATTAGGACTTGGGGTGATGGCCTCATAGCAAGGGGGTAGAACTCAAGCTAACTTAGCTTTTGATTTATCATTCATATCCCTTTCTTTCTTTTGCATTTTCAATTTATAACATTCTCTTTCTATTATTTTTACCAGTTGCATTAACCTCAGGCATTCAAGCCCCTTCTTCTCGTAGAATAATGAAGTATGGACCTTTTTGGGATACATGTAACAACCATTCCCAAAATATAGGACAATGAGAGGAAATAGATGGAGAATGTTAAGTATGAAAAAGTACAGGTACATTACCCCTATCAAGGCCTCCCAATAGTACCCATTTTCCCCAAGAGTGACAACACTTGACTAGGACACATATGATGGCCACCAAGGTGAAACAAGGCAAAAAACATAACTTCCAAGCATCATGATTCATTATCTAACTTCAACCATGATCTTTACCCAAATGCCCAATGCATCAAATATAACACTTTGTATGAAACAATGGTTGATGTACCTCGTGTGTACTAGACCACCATCATCAGATGAGCCTATTGATCAAGTGAATGAGCTGGGCACTTATGAGGGAGAGGCATTTGAGGGACTACTTTTTGTGGAGAATATTGATCATTATCTTTGGGACCACCATCTACAATGTGGATCATGAAGAATGATCTCCTCTAGTTACTCATAGGTGAGTGGGGGTAACACATACAAGTCAAAATTGTAGAAAAATATACTGAAACAAAGAAAAATGCTGAAAAATACATGTTCTTCCCTCCCTCAATATGCAAGCATAGAGTAAGAACATCTAGATACTTGCTTTAAACTGTTGTAGCAACTGCGTATCAATGAAAAAAACACCTATTTCTAATCATTTTTCCGAAAAACAACCCAAAAATAAATAGATTTTGCCAAATTTGCTCGAAAAACAACCTAATAAACCACAAATCTACTCTCAAATAGTTGAAAATCATAGAGATCTTGACATATATGCTCTCAAATAGCTCTAAAATAGTCAAATCTACTAGCAAGCAACACCAAATCAATTAATTTCTGCTTGGATTTGCTAAAAAACAATAAAACAGTAACCAATTCTTCTAGATCTGCAAATTTGGGCATCAATACAAGCAAAAATAGACTAAATCTACTTTAAAATCCCTTGAATTTGATTTTTTTTTAGAAATTTTATTAAAGAATAAATCCATACAACTCTAATTTCTTGTTGGTGGCTAAAATAGACAACTTGATTCCCCCCCTCCTTTTTTGTTCTCTTTTTTCATAACCTAAATCTACGAGGTTCCTATTAAAAAAAATTGCTTCAAATTAAAAATGAAACAATACCTAGTTTCGAATGATTTGGAACCATTTAGCTCTCGATGTGTCATGCTAGCGGTCCATCGATTCATCTTTGCAAACAATAGTCCCTAGGTTCTCACATTTGCATAGACTCGATGGCACTCAGGCTATTGAAGTCGTAATAGTGGAAACCTAGTCTTCCAAATGCTTGAGACTCTTCGTACAACTTCGAAAATGTTGGGCTCTGATATCATATGACAATAACATGAACACAAAGGAAACCAATATTACAGCCATAACAAGAAAGTGAAATCTTTCTTATAAAGAGTTACAAGCTAGTTGAGTCCATCCACTTTATGAATGTGTGATAGAGCAAAAAAACACACTAAAGTGAAATAAAACATAAAAGCATAAAATAACCTAATGTCCAATTGAGTTTATTAATACCTACGTCTAATATCTAATTGACCATTATAATATGATACTTACTTTAACAACTCAAATACCACTCCCAATATGGAACTACGATATGACCAAGGAGGCAATACACCAAAATAGTTATCTCCATTAAATGGCAACAAATTACAAAAACACAATACTTATGAGCCCCAATTAGCTCAAGGTGAGAAGCAATATGCAACTTTCTAGCAATGAAACCCTTGATGGACTCTACACAAGCAAAGCAAAGGTAATATGCACCATAGTATGGTAATGTTCGTTCCAACCAATTCAACACAACTAAGTTGATGATTTCGAGACTCTTACATGGATGGAACTTTTCTTATAACCAATATTAACTTACTAACTCTAACCATATCGAAGTCTCCTTGTTGACCACCACTAGATCAAGGGTAGACCCGCAACCCTCCTTGCTAATCCCAACTAGATCAAGGAGTAGAATTCACCCAAAAAAGCCATGCAGGAGTAAGGCATCCAACATACATCTCTCCTCAAAATCTAAGTATGCATAAACCAACGATACAAAAATACAACAATGGCTGCAATATTGGAGAAGAGCAAATATCCACTAGTAACAAGCACATGCATCAAAACCCAAAAACTCCAAAGTGGAGAGAACGAAGCACAAAATAAAGGACACCTAAACAAATAGAGAATAGAACCCCTTCCCACTTCAATGCGTCAAAAATATAGAAGAGAGATGGTTCATGAGAGTAGATGACAGGTTAGTGCTCAAAAAAATTATCTCAAGACTAGGAAGTAAAGTGACATTTTAATCTTTTGAATTATTCATTTCCTTTCTATCCAAATTGGTGAGATAGATTTTCTACATTTATCGTATCATATGCCCTCCACCCTCTCTTAAATTACAGAAAAGTATGAGTTACAACCACCCATACCACTGCCATTTTATTCGGTCAAATCACAATGTTTATTTTAACAATAAATATGTTGTCAAAACTGACATTTATAATATGTTAAATCTATGCCCCTCTCTCCCTATATATCTTTGTTTTTAATAAGATAACCTCCCTAATTTCCAGTGAAGTTTATGAACAATGAAACCATATATTTTGTAATAATTATTACCTTTTATTTGTTCAAACCAACATGCTGTGTATATACTATCACATACAAATTAAGACTAAGGATCCAAGCGAGTACGTTTGCCTTGAAAATATAGTAAAAAGAAAAATTAGATGCAAACAATAAAGGAGATAATCATTGTATGTTTTAGTTTCTGGTCAATAAAATATTTTTGTATATTGCAGAAAAGTCGATGCCAATTTCGTTTTTATTGCAAGTGTTAAAAATGGAAAAATAAGTAGATAGAAAACTTTTCAAGTTGAGAATAATATACGCAGGAGATTTAAAAACAATTTCTTTGCATTCCTATTTCACAAATTTACTATATTCTTTATGTTTCTATGTTTTTATTTAACTTGACAAAAATATTTAGATTTTAATATTTAGCACATTTTTTAATAGTTTGTACTCTAATCGATGTCCTTTCGCCACCAATAAGAAAAACTTAGACAATGTTGTCTTGTTAAGTAGAAAATTTTTAATTCAAACCTTGAATTCACTTCATTTAGTTTATGAGAAACCTCATTAAATATTTGAATTCACCTAATCGATTTTCCTTTCCGTAACAAAACGGAATATAGCTAATCATCTCTTTAATCTTGTATTCTTCATGATCGCTTTACTTTGGAGAACAATAAAGACGTTCATCACTTCTTTCAAAACAAAAATAACTCAATGATTCAACGTGGTAAGTTAGAATTCATTACGTAGAGGGCTGAAAAGAGAAATATGAGTAAAATAATCTATGTATTATGGTAAGGCAATTCCTTTATTTATGGCTTAAGCAAAAGCATACGATTTGAAGCCAGGTTGTGAGATACTTTGGTGGTCTAGAATGAATACTTTCAGAAAGCATTAATGGCCATTGGTTAAAGTTGTGTGAGGATGTTTATGTTAATCATGAGAATCTCCATGCCACCAGTTTACAGCTGAGATACAGGACATGCTGGGGTGGGCCCATGTGTCCCATGTCTGCCTATCAGACACATTGGCATATGCTGCCCTAGTGTGTCGGAAATGTGTTTGGCGCATGTCCTAATTCAGGGCACATACCAAACATGTGTCCGACACTCTGCCATAGCGTGTCCCATGTGTCGAAAACTTGAACACCAAAAAAATTCAAACAATTAAAAAAAATGTGTGCAGATGTGTCCAACAGGTCAATAAATGATTCTTAATGTGTGATTGATGTAGTTCTATTGTCTAAATGTTCAAGTAAAAATTACATCTTTATGCCTATATTTTATGTAATTTTATTTTATTTTAAATTTTTTATATTACACACACACATGTCCCTCATGTCACATTTCTGGGCTCTATGTCTCCCACTTCGAACACTCATATCCACATGTCTGCATGTCATGTAACTTAGGTTTACAGTGTATATAATCCCAGATAAATCATACATAGCATTATAACATCATGATTGATAAAAAGAAAGTAGGGGAAAGACATGCCAGTTCAACAAAGCCTGTTTTCCTTGTCCATCTTATTCCCACTCTTTATCTTATATACATAGTCTGGGGTTCATATTGATTTGAAAATACATCCATTCTAAAGGTCATCTTATTGATTTAAGGACTAATTTTACTGATGTTTAAAAAATGACCAAAAGTGATCAATAGGACGGCTGATAGAGCTTGTAGACTTGCATATATGAGACGAGAGCACTTGAAACATCTCTCCACTACCAATGTTTTCCACAAGAAGGAAAAGTTGTAACTTGAAATGAAACACCCGCTCGACCTTTTCAAAAGTCTGGTTGAAATTTCCTTAAAGCTTTGGTTGAACAAGAGAATGGGTACTTGATTCTCTTTGATATATAGGTAGTTCTAAATCTTTTAAACCCTCACCTATTGGGGAGAAGTAATGATCAACCATTTCTTGAGTGACATGCTCTAACTTGTCAGGCCTCCACTGCATATTCCAGAAAGAAAGCAGATTTAATGAGAGAAACGATATGATCATAGGAAAAGAGGTTGAGGTTGCAACTTGAGATACATGACATCATGAATCCTTACAAGCATAACCAGAACACACATTCATTGAAATCAAATACGTGCATCTTATGGGCATTTTTCTTCGAAGGTCCCATCAAATAAATTCCGAAACATAAACAGGGAAAATCAGAGTAATTTATATTAAAAAACACACTATGTTTTTATGGTGGCTAAAATAATAGCATCTACCAAATTATCTGAAACAACCAAACATCACTTTTTACGTTTAGAGTCCACCTTTGGATTTCTATCTTTGTCCACCAAGATCGCTCTGCAACCCTGCATACATTAATACATGCAACTCATTAGAGTCCTAACAAATCCATGGTGAAAGTTAACAAAAATGATCAGATCTGTATCACCTCATAGAAATCACTGGAAATTTTCCGAAGAATGACATGGCAAGTCATTCTGTATTCTCGAACCAGGCACTCGTAAAGTTGTTGCCTCCTGCCTTCTCTTATCTAATGCCAGATGGAAAGGATGTGATTAGAATGCAGTTAAACGATTTATCTCAATGCACAGAAGCAAGAGACCTCAAGCCTCCAGAAAAATTAAATTCCAGGTAAGCAGTGTCTTTGATAGATATTTAAATTTGGGCATTGCATCAGGAATCAAACACACTGGTATGCAATAATCCGTGATGCAGTAAGCGGATAGAACAAACCGAAAACATTTCACTATGCTTTGCAATGTGGAAATCCCTGTGCTATATTTTATGGAGAAGCATGGTATTCACAGGTGCATGAGGAAAACATCTATAAACAGTAGCATCCTTCAAATCCTAGTCATCGGGGGACTGACACAACTTGAATCAATGATAAACAACATAGAACAATCTCAGAAAGGGGACAGACTGTATTTGGTGTGACATGGTGTCTAAGGGTGGGCTTTTTAAACATTACCAACAATTGACAAACTGTCCTCCGAAGAGAAAGACAGCTTGATATGTCACCTGGGAAGACGAAGATGAAGATGTTGACAGGTATCTGTAAAATCTTGAATAATATGGGATGGGTTAGCATTCACAGCTCATAATACTGACTGACATACGATGTAATATAAAAAGTGTAACCAAATGCATATGGGGTATTTAATATAATATGGACATTATAGACTTGATTAACCATTATATTTCATGTAGACAAAAATACATGCATCATAGGGTGGAAGAAGAAAATGCACTGAGAAAAATAATCATCCTGCAAACATCAACAATGTATTTCTACAATGAATTCAATGTAGAGAGTTACAGTCTGATCTTACATTTGGTACAGAATGAAATCACTGCAATCAGATGGACACCCTCTGATCCCAGTAGCCTATCTTCTAAATTTCTGCAATCCTGTCTGTTGCCCCTCATATACATGAGTGCGAATTATACATTCGGGGGTAATTTGCAGGGAATTTTCTTGGCTCAAGGATGGTTGAGCCTAGTGGTCCTTCTTCATGGATAATGAGGTTGATGACCTTGGTGGTGTCCTGGGTGCTTTCATGGTGATCACATGTTCTTTGGGGTTGATTGTTGATGATGACATTCTCATTTGATGATTAGTTGCCTTGGTTGAGTTGGTGTTACATTTTTCATGATCGCTCCTTGATGTTAAGATGGTGATGATATCTTCCTTGATGTTACATGTTGCATGGATTAGATCACTTGATGATTGTGCTTCATGGTCCCATGCATAACTATAACTATATGGAAGATGTCAATATGATGGTGCTAGTGTTTGTTTCCTGATTGAATAATGAAGAAAAGTTGAAAAGGGGCCACCCTCTTTATGCACTTGAACTATGATGAAAAGGACAAAGTTAAAAAAGGCTGTATTATTTTCATACGGGGTCGAACCCTTTTCATTTTTGCTCCATCCACTTTTGAAGCACACCCTTATCCTATACCATGAGATACAAATGAAATGGATGGACGACAACCCATCGGGCTAAGCCGAACAGTGGACGTCCTGTTTCGGAAGACGTTGTCTTCAATTATAGGGGCCCCGCTTAGGTTTGAAACTCGGCTTACTTGCTTAGTATGGTCCGTGGGCACCTGTGCTAGGCCCAAGTTTATATGGGTAGTCTTTCTGACTCGACCTTGGGTCTCCTCAATGACAATTGACGAATCTATCTATTGAATGATGGGATCAATTTGTTCTTGGTTCTTGCATAAGTTCAAGAGCCGCCATAATTCCTTGCCATCTTTGATCACAATTTCACATGGGATGTGGAACATTTTTTTTCATGCATATCTTGAAGTTGGTCAAATTAACTAGTTTGGGAAACTGGTTATTTTTGGGAAATTTGTTAAGAAGGTTGTTAGCTCATTAGATAGTTTGGGATGTTGCAACTAACTCTTAGTTTATTTATTGATTGAATTTATTGTTGGAGTCGGTTAGAGGAGATAATATTATTTTCTTAAAATATTTTATTGAAGTTAGGAATTGTTATCCCCCACTTTTAGGGATAACTAGGAGATCATGTCTCAAGGCCCACAGGTCCTAGACATGGAATACCGAGAGCCGGATCGACTTTAGCATGGCCCTGGAGGGCCCACCTTTTCTTCCTTTCAATGCCTCTATCTTGTCAACAACAGCAGCACCCACCACCATCGGCTTGGTCTTGTGTCAGAGATGGTTCTTGCTCCATGAGGTAATGAGTCTGGATATCATGGTATGTGTCACTTTGATCATCAAAACCCTTGAATATGTGCATCTGATTCCTTTTATTTCTAACAAATGCTTGGATCTTATGCTTGCCCACTTGACCATGTCTGGGGGGATTGACAGGATGCCCTAGTAAGCCTGTGCCCTTAGGTTTTGGTTTGCCACTGGGGAGGGTTTCTGAAAAGCCATCGTCCGCTCCCATCATAACACCACTTTTTCATCTTGCTTCCCGCTCATCTATCCCTTACACTTGTCTGGGCAATGGGTTGACCTATTTACATGATTGCACCTTACCTCGTGGGAAGAAGGGGCTAAAGGCCCAGAAGGTAAAAGCAAGCTGGCAAAAGATAAAATCCTAAGAATAAAACCTCGAGATGCTTCGCCCAGGGATCCCCAAGAAAGAAATAAAAGGCTTCTCAGTAAGAAACAAGAGGGACTCGTAAAAATAACAAAACAAGACCTAGTCAGAGGATAGGGGGTCTCATCACAAGCCAACCTATTAGGTCCATGGGTACCTAGCAGTATGACATTAACACCAGCTGGTTACCATGCCAGGGTAGTGAACCTTGGTTGCATGGCCAAGGGAAAGGGGGTCTCATCGCGAGCCATCCTTCTCATTTCTGTGAAAGTACTTGTGGGTAACACTGTCACCACTAGTCACCACGCCAGGGCAGTGTCCCCTGATTAGCCTCTTGAAGAAAAATCAATAAAGAATAAAAGAATAAAAGAATAAAGGCATGGGCTTGGAAAGATTACATCCAGGACAGGTGCAGCTCGCCTTCTACAAAGGCACCCACAGGTAAAACCTTGCATCCTCTACTCCCACTACACCCACTTGCCAGGACATCCCTTAACCACCTCACCCACTTACATGGCTTCGATGAGCTCTCTTCCGGGAACTTTCCTTTTCCAGTGGACACTAGCCCAATAGGACGCCTTGCCATTTTCCCCAAACTTGTATTGCAGGCTCGTGTAATGTCTTTGAGCTTTTAACTGATGTATTAGGGATTTTATGCGCATGTTTAATAATATTGATGATGAGATGTGATTGGCATTGCTATGATCCCTGTGACTTATGAGCCCACAGATGGCGTAGCTATTGATGTGCAGGATCATGCCCAGCGGACAGGTACCATTTTGGACTAGTACACATGGGGAGATGATCAGTTCGGACCTCCATGGGGCTGAAGAGCCCATCAGATGGATGCTGACACCCCATCAGGGGGCAGAGACATGACAGAGATGGATCAGGGGCTTTGCACCGGAGAA
This sequence comes from Picea sitchensis, assembly GCA_010110895.2. Classification (NCBI taxonomy): domain Eukaryota; kingdom Viridiplantae; phylum Streptophyta; class Pinopsida; order Pinales; family Pinaceae; genus Picea; species Picea sitchensis. The sequence continues at coordinate 7,086 of SNQJ01S0206165.1, read as the reverse complement.
GAGGAGGACGTTCCACTAGAGGCACCCTCACAGAGCTTGACCTAGGGGGGTTGTGCCCTCTCCACTGGAGCGTTGGCCTTGGAAGACCTAGGACGTCACCCTTGATGATCATGACATCATCCAACCTTGTGGACGTCTTGGGAGGCAGATTAGGTAACGATGGCATGTGTGGCAGGTTGGAGAAGCCCAAGGAGGGCTAACGTTTTCCTCCAGGATGCTGTACTTTCCCTAAAAGGGGCTAACGTCTCCCTTAAAGGGGCATGACGTCTCTGTTTAGCTTGACTAGGGTTTAATTTTGAACATTTAATGTAAAACAGCATGATTTTTAGTATTTTGGGCTTGTCGGCCTTTTAATGACCTAAAATGTAAAATTAGGTCATGGTACAGTATATATTGAGGGTTTTTACTCTCATTTTTTCATAATCTCTGACTCACCACTTGGTGAGGTCTGAAATTTGCACCCTATTCTAGGGTTTTGGCTGAAATAGTGAGGCACACTTGTTGAAGGAAGAATTTCTTGGCATATTTTGGCATTTATCTTGGTGGAAGGTGTTACAACTAGGGTTTTCTACTTGATTTCTTGGTTAAATGTAAGTAAAGTTTTGCAAAACTTCTTGAATGAATGGTTGTAGTTTTATTTCTCTTGCATTTATGGTTATAATTTTGTTGATTTAAACCCTAGGGGACAAGCACACATAGAAGGTCCTTGTCTCATGTCCCCATTAAGATTTTTAGCCATTTTATTTGTTGAAGTGAGATAGAGCCTTGCCTTAGAAACACTCTACTCTTTCATGCTGAAGAGGATTGAGCCTAGCCTTAGCAACACTCTTTCCCCCCTCTTCATATGCTAGCCGTTTTACTTCTCTAAGCTAAGAAGAAGAAGACACATCAGGGCCTAGTTCGGCTACACCTTGATGAGCCGTTTTTTCTAGGGTTTGTTGGTAAAGCCTTGCCATAGCAACATGTTGCCTTGCAAATCCTCTTGTCTTAGTTTTATGCCTTTTCCTGTGCTAGCCATTTTGCCATTGAGTTAAGGAAGGAGGAGAGAGCACTGAGGCCTAGTTTCTTCTACATTGAAGTGAGCCTCTCTCCCCTAGGGTTTTGACTTTGAGGCCTTGCCATAGCAACACCTCAAAGCTTCACCTTCCAGTCCTTAGCTTTACTATCTCCTTGATCCTTCAGCTCTTGCGTTCTCCTTTTTGACTCCATTAACCCTGGAAACACACTGATCTAAGACCTAGCTTGTGAATGTTATGATCAAAACTACTATCAAACACTTTGAATGAAACCCTAACTACTAACCCTAGCTTAAAAAACTAACCTTGCTAACCTACTGTTGCCGTCATCTCTAGCTATAAATATCATTTGTGCAGCTAACGTTTCTCTTATAAGCAATTGAATGGTGGTTAATTGAATGAAGTGTTGATTGTTGCATTGAATGCCACGTTTTTCTTAGCATTTATTGAAGAAGTGACATTATATATCATTGATATTTTATAAACATTGACTTCGTCAATATTTACTTTTCAATTGCCTATATATGTATCAGATAGTCATTATTTCATGAAGTACTAACCAAGTGAGCAAGCTTGCATATATCAGTTTCTTGTTACTTTGTCTTAGGCAGGTGTATCTCTCTTTTGGGTTATACTTTATTATTGGTTGTTAGCCGGACTATCTGCTTGGTGGTGACTTGTGAGGGGGGAAACTTATCTTTGTCTTACAATCCTTTGCCTTCTCAAAACCCCAGGTCACTGGGGATGTCTCCCCTGGGCCTTACCTCCCTAAACAGAAAGAACCATCCCATTGAGGTGACATTGGGTGGGATAGGTTCCAGTTACGCCAGTATGACTACTCTTCATCCATTTACTGTCCTAACTACAAACTGTGCGATAACATTTTGGCACCGTTGTCGGGGAACACTGAGTCAATTCTCCTCAAAACGACACTTTTCGTTAAGCCTTGCCTCAGAAGCCTTATCTTACAAGCTTACCTGGCGACTCCAGTTAGGGTGTTTTCCCTTATCCTTTGATAGTTTCAGGCAAATTATCTAGCGACTCCACTGACCTTTTCTATGGTGCCACCTTACTCTCAATTCTGTGATATTTCCAAGTTATGGGATCATGGCACACTGGGAACAAATGTATCCGACTATTGATTTCAAAAGTCTTCAAGGATACCCAAATTAATTTGATACAAAATGTCTAAACAACTCTCCAAGATTTTTTGGCCTCCCAACTCCTCAAATCGTAAATTTTTTGGACTATATGAGCGAGACAGAATTGGGAGGAGAGGATGCTCTTATAAAATTATTCATACTCACTCTGCCATCCTTCTTGCAAGATTGGTTTAAGAGTTGTTGAGAAGATAGGGGTATATCATCTTTCATACACCTCATCAGTAGGTTTATTGAATTTACCAAACCACGTTGCCAAACGTATGAAGATGCCCTTCATAATCTCACAATAGCTTTGGAAGACGGAGGATTCACTACTAAGATCGTAGTAGATCTCAGAAATGCATATCATATTCAACATCAAGAACCCTCTAATGAGAAAGAAGAGATTTGTGAAGAACCTTGCCAACCCCTTGAAGAGGAGCAAGATTTCTCCCGTGATTCAACAGAATGCAGCGAAGATATAACTAGAGACGTGAATTATGAGGATGAAGCACCAGTAACCGCTCTTCAGTCTAATGAAGCTCTCCAAGATCCTATCCCTCCTACACAAGATGAAGAGAATGAGGTAAGTCATTTTCCTTTCCAGTTTTTTGATGATACCTTGTTCTATGATTCAGAGAGTGAAGAAGAAGTGGAACCCTTGGACGAGCTAGATCCTCTATATCTCAAGACTGAAGATGTAGAGGCAAATCTTCCACTTGATGAAGTTATCCAAATACTTGAAACTCCTGCACAGGGAGGATTAAGCAAGGTGAGTTATTTCCCCTTCCATATTTTTAATGATTCTTTATCTTATGATGCAGAGAGTAGAGAAGTGTTGGATGTTTTGAATCCTCCATGTTATGATACTGATACTGACATAATTGATATTGACGAATTCATACATGTTGGAAGACGTAAATGGGATGTGGTCGGTTTTGATATCAACCCCATTTACGACATTGAGAATCATTCCCAAGTGTTGCCTTCACAGTTATCACAACAGATTACTTTTGATTTTGAGCAGTGGCAACAAGGGGATGATATATTCACCTATGCTCCCCAAACACCCAAGGATGACCTAGCCCCTTATCCTTCTGATATTTTTCGGTCTCATCTTGAGGGCTTTGATGAGTACTCCTCCGAGCACTTAGATTTATCCTATGAAGATGATTATCTACCGCCAATGTGCTCAGGTCTTGCTAGGAGTAAGAGCATTGTTTTCCCAAAGAAGGATCCTCATGACCTTTTTCTCCAACCACCTCCTATTACCTTACCTTGCCGTATCATTAAGGGTGTAGTTGGGAGGTATATCTTTTGTATTGAGTCTCCTCTGAAGAAAACCCTAGAATCCAAGGGTTGGTTGAAAACTATAAGTTCAAGTATGTCATCTCAGTGTTTCAACTTTCCCTTAAGAATTTTCCAGCCACCTACTAGATCTTTGTCAGTCCCTTTAGAGTGCGAGGACCTCCTAGGTAACTAGTTTGTCGATATTTTGAGTCAGTGTTCTGGACCTTGGACTTTTCATGACCCTTTCCTAAAGTGGATTGAGTACTTTTCTTTCAGGTTGACTTGGCATGGTTTTATCCCTCCCACTTGCCTCCATGAGTTAAACTTTGTGATCTCCGATGATATGATACATATTCTAACCCATGACATTTTTGTGCTTGACTTATCACTATTTTGGTTTATGATGAAGCACAAAGGCAGGTATCGTGGGACGTTGTTGTATTGGCTTCACTGGTTGTTTGACTACACCCAACATCCAGTGAACATGTAAGTAGTTTTCTTTCACATTCATATTTGCGATTGTCTTATTTCAGTCTATATATATATATGTCGGGGTGGCATTACCGCCCCATTTGGTTACTGATATCGCTATTGAGATCAAGCAGGTAAACAAGTTATGCCAGAGATGCTGAGGTTCTCATGCGCTCTACAATGAGCACGTCCCCGAGTTGGAGCCAGATGTTATCCCCCACTTTTAGGGATAACTAGGAGATCATGTCTCGAGGCCCATAGGTCCTAGACATGGAGTTCCGAGAGCCGGATCGACTTTAGCATGGCCCTGGAGGGCCCACCTTCTCTTCCTTTCAGCACCTCTATCTTGTCAGCAACAGCAGTACCCATCACCATCGGCTTGGTCTTGTGTCAGAGATGGTTCTTGCTCCATGAGGTAATGAGTCCGGGTATCATGGTATGTGTCACTTTGATCATCAAAACCCTTGAATATGTGCATCTGATTCCTTTTATTTCTAACAAATGCTTGGATCTTATGCTTGCCCACTTGACCATGTCTGGGGGGATTGACAAGATGCCCTAGTAAGCTTGTGTCCATAGGTTTTGGTTTGCCACTGGGGAGGGTTTTTGAAAAGCCATCGTCTGCTCCCATCATAACACCACTTTTTCATCTTGCTTCCCACTCATCTATCCCTTACACTTGTTCGAGCAATGGGTTGACCTATTTACATGATTGAACCTTACCTCGTGGAAAGAAGGGTCTAAAGGCCCAGAAGGTAAAAGCAAGATGGAAAAAGATAAATGCTTAAGAATAAAACCTCGAGATGCTTTGCCCAGGGATCCCCAAGAAAGCAATAAAAGGCTTCTTAGTAAGAAACAAGAGGGACCCGTAAAAATAACAAAACCAGACCTAGTCAGTGGATAGAGGGTCTCATCACGAGCGAGCCTATTAGGTCCATGGGTACCTAGCAGTATGACATTACCACCAGCTGGTTACCACGCTAGGGTAGTGACCCTTGGTTGCATGGCCAAGGGAAAGGGGGTCTCATCACGAGCCTGCCTTCTCATTTCTATGAAAGTACTTGTAGGTAACACTGTCACCACTGGTCACCACGCCAGGGCAGTGTCCCCTAATTAGCCTCTTGAAGAAAAAGAAATAAAGAATAAAAGAATAAAGGCATGGGCTTGGAAAGATTACATCTAGGACTGGTGCAGCTCGCCTTCTACAAAGGCACCCATAGGTAAAACCTTACATCCTCTGCTCCCACTGCACCCACTTGCCAGGACATCCCTTAACCACCTCACCCACTTACATGGCTCCGATGAGCTCTCTTTCGGAAACTTTCCTTTTCCAGTGGACACTAGCCCAATACAATGCCCTGCCATTTTCCCCAAACTTGTATTGCAGGCTCGTGTAATGTCTTTGAGCTTTTAACTGATGTATTAGGGATTTTATCCGCACGTTTAATAATAATGATGATGAGATGTGATTGACATTGTTATGATCCCTGTGACTTATGAGCCCACGGAGGGCGTAGCTGTTGATGTGCAGGATCATGCCCGACGGACAGGTACCATTTTGGACCGGTACACATGGGGAGATGATCAGTTCGGACCTCCATGGGGCTGAAGAGCCCATCAGATGGATGTTGAGACCCCATCAAGGGGCAGAGACAGGACAGAGATGGATCAGGGGCTTTGCACCAGAGAAGAGGAGGATGTTCCACTAGAGGCACCCTGGCAGAGCTTGACCTAGGGAGGTTGTGCCCTCTCCACTGGAGCGTTGGCCTTGGAAGGCCTAGGATGTCACACTTGATGATCATGACGTCATCCAGCCTTGTGGACGTCTTGGGAGGCAGATTTGGCAATGATGGCATGTGTGGATGGTTGGAGAAGCCCAAGGAGGGCTAACGTTTTGCTCCAGGATGCTGCACTTGCCCTTAAAGGGGCATGACGTCTCTCTTTAGCTTGATTAGGTTTAATTTTGAACATTTAATTTAAAACATTATGATTTTTAGTATTTTGGCCTTGTCAGCCTTTTCATGACCTAAAATGTAAAATTAGGTCATGGTACAGTATATATTGAGGGTTTTTACTCTCATTTTTTCATGATCTCTAACTCACCACTTGGTGAGGTCTGAAATTTGCACCCTATTCTAGGGTTTTGGCTGAAATAGTGAGGTGCACCTGTTGAAGGAAGATTTTCTTGGCATATTTTGGCATTTATCTTGGTGGAAGGTGTTACAACTAGGGTTTGCTACTTGATTTTTTGGTTAAATGTGAGTAAATTTCTGCAAAACTTCTTGAATGAATGGTTGTAGTTTTATTTCTCTTGCATTTATGGTTATAATTTTGCTGATTTAAACCCTAGGGAACAAGCACACATAGAAGGTCCTTGTCTCATGTCCCCATTAAGATTTTTAGCCATTTTATTTGCTGAAGTGAGATAGAGCCTTGCCTTAGCAACACTCTAGTCTTTCATGCTGAAGAGGATTGAGCCTAGCCTTAGCTACACTCTTTGCCCGTTCTTCATATGTTGGTTGTTTTACTTCTCTAAGCTAAAAAGAAGAAGACGCATCAGGGCCTAGTTCAGCTACACCTTGATGAGCTGTTTTTTCTAGGGTTTGCTGGTAAAGCCTTGCCATAGCAACACGTTACCTTGCAAATCCTCTTGTCTTAGTTTTATGCCTTTTCCTGTGCTAGCCGTTTTTCCATTGAGTTAAGGAAGGAGGAGAGAGCACTGAGGCCTAGTTTCGTCTACACTGAAGTGAGCCTCTCTCCCCTAGGGTTTTGACTTTGAGGCCTTGCCATAGCAACACCTCAAAGCTTCACCTTCCAGTCCTTAGCTTTACTATCTCCTTGATCCTTCAGTTCCTGTGTCCTCCTTTTTGACTCCATTAACCCTGGAAACACACCAATCTAAGGCCTAGCTTGTGAATGTTATGATCAAAACTACTCTCAAACACTTTGAATGAAACCCTAACTACTAACCCTATCTTAAAAAACTAACCTTGCTAACCTACTGCTGCCGTCATCTCTAGCTAGAAATATCATTTGTGCAGCTAACGTTTCTCTTATAAGCAATTGAATGGTGGTTAATTGAATGAAGTGTTGATTGTTGCATTGAATGCCACGTTTTTCTTAGCATTTATTGAAGAAGTGACATTATATATCATTGATATTTTATA
>SNQJ01S0206164.1:8660-22051 GCA_010110895.2 Picea sitchensis | reverse complement strand
TTGTAAATTTTTTTTGTAAAAGAATTATAATAAAGAATATAAGAATAGTGTTCAAACATATACACCTCTAAATATTATAGTATAATAAAACATTTGTTAATATAAATTCAATTTATACACCTCTAAATATTATAGTATAATAAAACATTTGTTAATATAAATTTAATTTATACACCTCTAAATATTATAGTATAATAAAATATTTATTAATATTAATTAAAATTGAAGTTAAAAAATTATTATTTTAATGATCTTATCAATTAAAATATATTATTTATATATTATGTGATAATAAATAAAAGTTAGAGTCTTTACATCACTTATGATATTGAAATTGTGGATGATATTACTACTAAAGTGTAGGAAGAAGTTATCACATCAATTTAAGGTTTTGTTTTTAGAGACAAGTTCTAAATTAACAAAACTTTTAGTGTAAGTATTGTCTCATAAACCTTTTTTTAGCTCATAGTTGGTATGGATGCAAGATTACTCACATATACATCCATGAATATAGTAATAGTAGAATATTTATTAATGTAGAATGAATTTTAATTAGGGATATGTTAGTGTAATAATAGCTTTGTACATATTACATGGGCAACAATTAGAAGCTGAAGTGGACACATAAGGTATGACCCAAAAACATCGACAATGTGTTAAGCATTGAAGTAAGGAACGATGCTATGACATCGACCTTAGGATTTGCACCCATGTGAGATTATTCATATGCACATACCCACAAATATGACAATAGCAAAGTATTTATTGTGGAATAAAATTCCAATTAGGGATATGTCGTTGTAATAATAACTTATATATGTCTTATGATAACAACTAGAAGCTAAAATGGGTACACAAGACATGACATTGAAATTGTTGACAACATTATCACTCAAGTGAGGAAGGTCACTATCACATCAACCTGGGTACTTGCACCCCAAAGCCAACTTTAAACTTGACAAATTTCTTAGCGTGGGTCATGCCTTAAAACTTCCTTTGTTTTACAATTCCTATGTATGTGTGATTCTTTAGTCACACACCCAGAAATATGGAAATAATACAACATTTAATAATGTACCACAATATTTTTACCTTGTATACATCACATAAATAACACCTAGAAGCTGGAGTTGACACTTAGCACACAAGGTTACATCAAAACCACCAACAATATTAATACTAAGTGAGAAAGATTATTATCACATCAACCTAAAGATTTACACCTAAACTCTATCTTTTATATTACAAAATTTTTGATATAAAAAATGCTCCATAAATTATCCATATAAAATTATTCACACACATACATAACCTAATCACTATAATAATAATTTGTACAATCACATAAATAATATCCATAAATTTAATAAACATACAATACAACTTTCCAATGCTTCAATAAACACACAATAAGACTTTCAAATTGTAAACTATTTCGTAAAAAAAACTTTAAAAACAAACTAAACTAAAATTCAAAAGTAAGTAAGTAAAAAAAACATTATAAATACATTTAAAAAAAAACTTTAAAAACAAACTAAACTAAAATTCAAAAGTAAGTAAGAAAAACATCATAAATATATTAAAAAAAAAAAACTAAACTAAAATTCACAAATTCAAAAGTGAGTAAGGAAAACATCATAAATACATTTATAAAAAACTTAAAAAACAAAATAAAATTCAAAAGTGAGTGAGGAAAACATCATAAATACATAAAGCTGGTATCGCCCTTCAAGTGAAAAAATGTTTAGTAAAATTATTCCCATTTATTAAGTAATTGCATATTTTGAAATCTAAATCACTTAAAATAAAATATTTATTCCTTTACAAAGATGTCCACAAAATAGTATCATTATTAATATTAATAACATAATAAGTAATCGATATGAAAATAATTAAACTTAATTAGTCTTTAGCCTCCCTCATTTATATATTAATAATATAAAAATACACATAATAAATAAATAGTTTTTTTTATAAATAATTTTATTATAAATTTTACAATCTACATTTATCATACTATTTGAATCACTAAGTTTATATATTTATTATAAGATTTAAATAATTATGATGATTATAGATAGTTATAAATTGTACTTATATTATATCTATATTATATCTTTTTTAAAAGTAGTAAAAATTATTATCATTTAGTGATAGTGATAACAATTATTATTGGTTATTATCTATAAATGTGTGGTCACTCATCACTATTATTCAAGAAAAAATGTACTACTTGAAATGATTTATTAGTGGTTTGTAAGGGTGTAGACTTTGCTCTTGCTAGATGCTTCTGGGTCTTGAGCCATTAATATGTTTTCTTACATTCGAGGTAGACGAGCTTTTAACTAATCATAAGGAATGTTAGGTCTCACTCCAAGATCAAAAGGAACTTTCAACTTAAAAGTATCTACAAGAAACCCAATGTCCCTTGTGACTATTTGGTGGGTCCATGTGCTTTCTAGTAGTATCTTGCCTTAGTCCCATACATGAAACCATATACTACCCCTTGTAGTTTGTACCCACATTATATCTTCTTTTTCTTTTCCTGAAGGTGGAAAAACCTATCATAAGTCACTTGTCAACAAACACTGAAGACAACCATCACTAGGTGTTGTTTGTGAATGTCAGTTGACTCATCACTGTTATTCAAGACAAACCATACTACTTAAAATGACTTTCACTCTTACCAAATGCCTTTGGAACATTGGTGATTCATAAATAGGGAGACTTTCACTCTTACCAAATGCCTCTAGCTGTTAGGTTGTTAACCTATTTCCTTACGTCCAAAAAATACAAATTCTTAACCAATCAAAAATAATTTTAAACTTTTTTTCCAAGAGAAAAAATTGCTCAATTATATTAAAAATATAATATGTTCTCACAACCGGTTACATCCAGAAAAATGAGGTGGTACACCAGGCAGGGAGAGTCATTCTCCTTCAATTGGACAATCCAATTCGAAGGGGAGTGAAGTTACGCTGGAAGAAAAATAAGAGAAACCGCAAGTCGAAAAAGTAGAAGGGAAAGAGAAGAGTAGAGATATCAAGAAAGTTTGCCAAAAGTAGTGCCATGATAGGAGAAAAAACTGATGATGGCGACATAAAAACTGATGGCTCCAGACTTAGAATATTTTGATAGCATGTGAGAGACCCTAATGGTTGTCTAACCAATGGGTGTAGGTGATCAGACCTACTTGTTTTTGAAGTGTTGTTTTAGATAGCAGGCTCACTTCTCTATTGAATTCACGAGAAGTATGAGAGAAGATGAGCTTCTTGAAGTGGTGTTGGAGTGTTTTGATTTGTTCCATCCAAGCCACGAGGGTGATCGATTGAAGCTTGCCACTGAGATTTAGCCAATCTATGATAACTTTTGAGTTGCCGATCAGTTGAAGGTGATCAATATTAAGCCTCGTGGCCAAGTGAAGTGTAGCCCAGGCACCAAATAATTCTGCCCTGGTGTTGGTGCCCGGGCCACAACTGAAGGTCCATCTGTAAAGAGAGTTCTCAGTTATTCTTATCTAACCACCAACACCACTCAATGCTCTGCTGCGTTGGGCTACACCATCGAACCACCCCGTAGATATATTCTCAACAATGGAAGGGTTTATAAAAATTTTAGTTTTCTCCTTATGGATGGATTTCTTTCCAAATCTAATGTAGACCAAGTGATTTGTATGCAACTGAATGATAGAAGGAGATATATTATCAAAGATCAAAATAAAAAATAATTTAAAATTATATATAATAAAAAATAATTCAAAACTTACCCCAAACCCAAACTACATTATAGTGGTTTCATTTATTTTTCTTCTTCAGTAGAAAAATAGCTCAAATTATATTGAAATGATTTTTTTACATCGACATCGCAAAAAACGATAACAAATAGACCGATTCTATCGACCATCCTTCGCTTGACAGAATCTAAAGACTAACAAAACTTCCCCAACAGATAGATTCTCATTCCTAAAAGGAAAGAGGAAAAATAAAACTGCATCCGACTCCTAATCTAAGAAACTCGAACTAAAATATACGCATTAGGAGCATATAAAACCATCGTAGGACCATTCCTCACAAATTCAGAATTTTTTTAAAGAAATAGGAGGCCCTTCCCTTTCGCCATCCCGAGTGAAAAAAAACAATCTCCCTTTTTGCGAGACGAGAGCTCTCTTTGACAAGTTATCAACCTCTTCGTTTGATTCTCTAAAAATGTGCCGAAATTAGGCATCTTGGAATTTCCTTCAAGAATTCGAATTCTGTGTTTCCATCCTTCGATTTTGGTGGCAAGAAGATTGCCCTTCTGTTGCATCCACTCAATAACAACCTTGGAATCCCCCAACATCGGAAGACGATGAATATCCAGAGGTTTTGCCAAAAAAAAAGTTGTCCACACATCACTTAACTCAGCCTTCATATTGGAACTCCACAACTTCGCAATTAAAGATCCACCTTATATCCGTAACATAAAATCTTTTTATAGGTTAAACCTTTACCCTCTTTTGTTTCTAAATTAATAATAAAAAAAAACAATTCTCTTTTTATGGAATATCAACTCTCTAAAATAAACCATCAACACCTATAAGAGACTTGAATCATTATGATCCTGGCCGTGCCACATCATATCTACCGACAAATTTAATTGACTAACCTTTATTGACCCTTTACCCTCTCGTAGACAACTATCATAACAAGGAGCCCATCAATCCTAATATTTGAGCATCTTTACCTTCTTGAACCCACGTGTCTTTTCATGCTCCTAAATATACTTATCGGAACCAAGATCCGAATCACGATGACCATGAAAGTGTTCAAAGACACATGAATTAGAATTAGATACCATATAATAGAATTATCAATGGAGATGAAGTATTATCGTTGTGGAATGAAATCCCGCCGTACCTGTCGAAAGTAAAATGACATGAAGGTTATGTATATAAATGGCGGAATGAAAAGGAGGAACATGTGCGGCGGCCATGTGATTCTTTTCACAACAATACCTTCCGATTCGAAAAAAAAAAATGCGAAAATTAATTAAAACCGGTTGAGCGACGAATCGATCGATGACTGTTTATTTCTATTCCGATGGCGATTTTGACGGATGCGAAGGCGACGATGGCGCAATGAAATACCCGACAGCAACGATCGGGACAACACGCTGAAACAGCGAGGTCGCAGGCTCGATCCACGTTGACACTTCAATATTTTCCGAGTCGAGCTCCTCTGATCGGCGTTCTGGGATTGATATTCCGCGAAAAGAGTCTTTCAGCGGTTCATCTGTCGCTCGAGGGCTGTTGGATGATCATGTAACGGCGGACCGAGCAAGACACTGTCGAGATGAGGGGCAAAGGGCGGGAGGCTCTGCAACTAGTTAGTTTGGAACTCTGCCGGTATGTTCACGGATCCTTAATGTCTGTACCTTTGTCTTTTTAACTTGATTTTTTCTCATTTTGTTCTGTAAGCGCTTAAATTCTCCGAGAAAATCCAAAGTGTAGGGATCTTTAATGGCTTCTTCACTTGAATTCTTCTAATTTGTTCTGTAAGCGCTTAAACCTTCCGAAATAACCCAAGGTTTACGGATCTTGAATGGCTTCTTAACTTAAATTCAGCATTTTGTTCTGCAAGCGCTTAAGTTTTCCGAGAAAATCGAAAGTTACGGATCTGTACTGGTCTCTTAACTTAAATTCTCGCATTTTGTTCTGTAAGCGCTTGAATTTTGCGAATAAATCGAAAGTTCACAGATCTTTAGTGGCATGACCTTTCATCTTCTTCACTTCAATTCTCGCATTTCGCTCTGCCAGCGCTAAAGTTTACTGAATAATTCGAAACTTTACAGATCTTTAAGGGCATCCTAACTTTAGTTCTCGCATTTCGTTCTGTAAGCGCTAAAATTTACCGAGAAAGTCGTGAGTTTACATATCTTTAAGGGTTTCTTATCTTAAATTCTCGCATCTTGTTCTGTATGCGCTTAAATCTTCCGAGCAGATGGAAAGTTTTGCGAATGTTTGTGTTTGATATGCTTGTTTCGTTTCAGAAACCGGAAATTGAGGATTTGAATGAATCTTTGATTGGAATAAAGGGTTTGTAAGTGTTTGAATCTATTGGTCAAGCTAAAGAGTGGTAATCATTTGACTTCAAATTTTTTTCTTGACATATTAATACATAATTCAGCATAAGGTTGCAGATATGTCTGATTGAATCTAATCGATCCATGCCTCCTATCACTTCTTTTGAAATGAGGCCTCCTTATATAGTAGTCAAGAAGCTGGCAAATGTTACGAGCCGTGGGAATGTAGGAACATTATCACTTTTAATAGTTCACATGATCATCTGTTATATTCCAGCTAAGGTTTAGTCAAAACTGTTCAGCTGTGGAACACATACAAGCTATGCAATAAACAAGCTTTGAATGCACTGTAACTTGAGATTATCAGGCATGATTATGATATTCTGTGAGAATCTAACCTTGAGACTGCCAAATTCTTTGACAGTAGCTAAGAAATGAAATTGGATGTTTGAAATTGTTTTCCTTTAACATAATATATTAGGTTAAAGAATGCATTAATGAGGCTATTATAGTTTGCTAACCTTGTTTGGAGGTTACTGAAAGTTCATTCAAACAAGACCAGCTATAAGTGTCTATTTTTAAAATTGTTGAATCTTTGCAAAAATCTCGTAAGAGAACACCTTTTGATTTGGAGTTGGTGAATTTCAGGGCTCAATTGTAATTCCATGTTTGTTGGGCATCCATGTTTCCACGATGACTTGGGATATCTGCACCAGCACAACCACTTACTAATTTTCAATCATGACGGCATATCTATTTAGTATTTACAATGTCACTTAAAGCGGTCCTAGTGACTTGGGGAGCTCTCCAAATCACCCTCCTCAAAAGGATCTAATAGTCATCCAAAAGAAGGGGAAAAGAAGGGGGGTTGAATGGTAAAAGCTCATTTTTCCACCTCTGCATGCCCTGAAGAGAGGATAGGTCCTACCTCTATGGGTGTCGATGCATTGTGATTGCATAAACAGTTTTTGAAATACATAGATCAAAATAAGGTAAAATCTAAGTTCACAGAAGACATTTGGTATGAGTCATGACTAGTGCAGCTGACCTAAAACACAGGAAGAGCATGGTTGACAAAACAAACGTGATAATTATAATGAAAAATTATAAAATATGAACAGTACAAATTTTAAAAAGAATCAATAGCATTTATATAATATCTAACAACCTTATATTTAAAACTTCTATAATTAAAGCTATGTTTATCGAAATGTAATGCCAATTGCTATGGAAATTTGAAATAGGATAAAGTGAGGACACATGATCATTCATAGTTTTAACTATCTACTTTCTAGGTTTTCTTCGTTCTTATATTTAGCCTTTGTTTCTTCATGTTCAAGGCTATATCATGCCCTTATTATAGTAGTTAACAAGGAAAGACATGTTTTTCTCATAGAAACCATTCCACTGTATTATATTAAGGAGGTCGTGCCTGAAAAGTTCCTATATAAGATAAGATAAGATAATTAGAGTCCATGAATGACCAAAAGAGTAGGTCAATGGGATTAGGAAGTACACACAGCTATGGCAAGAAGTAAACACAGCTATGGCAAGAAGTACAAACCTTTCTGTTTGCTGAGATTGAGTTCTAAAAGATTGCTTTCTTGCTGAGGAGTCAGTGACTGCATTCTGTAGGTGATAGAAGCATTTTTTGTGTGCTGAGCAATTAGGAGAATGACTGGAAGGAGTTTGAACAAAAAATAGTTGCAGCAATGATTGGGAAGATACTAGCCAATGATTGTTGATTGACTATAAACTCAAAATAGAAAGAATAAAATTTAAATGTCTTGACATGTTGATCCATCAACAAGGAGAACAGGGCTGAATAATGCAAAACATTGAATTTTGTTTTGGAAGCTATAGTTATGGTGTGATGTAATGGTAGCCTTCTTCTGACAATGACTTAGCAGGTTAATCCAATATGCAAATTAGAGGTTTCATTATGTATGATGTTGGTTTATCAAATCCCTTGTCTCAATTATCTTCTCGATTAGGAATAGAAGGACCACATGAATTATAAATAAGAAAATATATAAATTCTGATAGTTCTCTATCAGATTTGAAAGCCCAATTGTATGCTCTAGTGCTAAAAAAAGTTAATAGGAAGGATTTAACTGATGGTGATCTAACCAAACATGAATTGTAAATAAAAGAATATATAATTTATGATAGTTCTCTATCAGATTTGTTAGCCCAATTGTCTTCTTTAGTCCTCATAAGTTAACATGCAGGATATAACTGATGGTGATCTAACCAACCTAGCTTAAGTCTATAGATGGCATAATATCTTCTCCCAGAAGTTCAAACATACACATCATTAGACAATTATGGTTATGGATACAACAAGATCAATAGAAAATGTACTTATTTAACAGCAAACCTCAGAAATAATTCCATATTGCATTACACTGTATAATGCTGAACTAAATTTGCTTCACTACAATTATACCATGTCGCTACATTATTATATATGAAATTTTTGTACAACCTTTTCCCAATCACAAGAAGCTAGACAAATTTTCCAACAGATTGTGTTCTAGGCTTGTTATATTTTACAGCAAATAGATGGATTCAGCATATTTAAAACTAGATTTTCTTGAATTCTTTGAGTGAACAAATTACTGGTAGGACAAGAAAAAGTTCACTCTTGAACTTCCGGAGTCTGATGTCATGAGCTTCAACAGGGATATATATGGATTTGCAGTGCGCCCTCAACATTTGCAGCGGTATCGCGAGTATGCAACAATTTACAAGGTACTGTTGTACTCTATTAAACTTTTGATCTGGCGTCCTTTCTATTTTCATTTTTTTGCTTGACAGTAAAATCATCAATGTATTTATTGCTATACTGTTTCCACTTTTGTGTAGGAAGAAGAAGAGGAGAGATCGGAAAGATGGCAGCACTTTCTAGAAACTTATGTGAGTTCTGCACAACTATCTACCTCGGATTTGCCATCGAGTGAACAGTTGCATTCATCTGTTCAATCCCTTCATGATGTGGATCCTAGTGCTGCTACTAAAATGGAAGATTTTACTGGTAGCATGGAGAGGAGTTCTCCTGAAAAGCTACCTAAAATAGATGATGTGAAGCAGGACAAGGAAACCCATAAAACTAAAACATGGTCACAGATAAGGCCATCTCTTGATGCCATAGAACAGAATCTGAGTTTCCGCATCAGGAAGAGGAGAATTGCTTCAGTCATTAACAAGGATGCTAACAGTGGAAGCAGAAGTCCTTCTGTGGAGGAGCTCAGGCTGTTAAAAGTTGCCAGTCCTGTCTCTGAAGAGGATTCAGAGGAAGAGTTCTATGATGTGGAGCGATCAGATCTAATCCAGGATGCATCCTCAAATGATAGCACAGTGAGTGATTCTGCTGCAAATTCAGCCAGTCCTCATGGCTCATATGCAGGGGCATGTGCTTGGAAAGAAGAATTGGAGAGCCTTGTTCGTGGAGGTGTCCCCATGGCTCTTAGAAAAGAGGTAAATTATTTTTCATTTTGAATTTTTTGCTGTTGAATTTCATTTTGCAAGCAGTGAACACTGAATGCAAATTAATGGCTCTGTTCTTGACAAGGTGAACTGAGCTTTTGAGTGCAGCTTTGGCAAGCTTTTGTTGGAACGGGGACGCGAAGGATAGAGAACTATTATAACGAGTTACTTATGCTGGGAGGAGATGAAGGGTCTGATAGAACAAAAGCTGGTGGTCTTCTAAGCAGTACCACCAATAATGCTATTGTTGAAACAGGTGTTGCTGAGAAATGGAAAAGCCAGATCGAGAAGGTTACTTGAAAGTTGAAACATAAATATGCCAACCAATCCTTAAATCAAGAATTCCTTATTCTTTAAATTTTAGTTTCATGGGACATTACCTTAGCTGCATGGTTAATGTTTCTGTTTTGCCTCAGGATTTGCCTCGAACATTTCCAGGTCATCCGNAAAAGCTGGTGGTCTTCTAAGCAGTACCACCAATAATGCTATTGTTGAAACAGGTGTTGCTGAGAAATGGAAAAGCCAGATCGAGAAGGTTACTTGAAACATAAATATGCCAACCAATCCTTAAATCAAGAATTCCTTATTCTTTAAATTTTAGTTTCATGGGACATTACCTTAGCTGCATGGTTAATGTTTCTGTTTTGCCTCAGGATTTGCCTCGAACATTTCCAGGTCATCCGGCACTAGATGAAGATGGTCGAAATGCTTTGAGACGACTGCTGACAGCATATGCACGCCATAATCCATCAGTTGGGTATTGCCAGGTACTCTTATGATGCCAAACCTTGGAATCTTCACCAATGATCGCTCTTTGTATTAGGGGCTCTTGATTGATTTGATGGTGAGAGGTCCTTACCGTAATTTTGCTATAAAATGCTTCCAGATAGGGGAAAATAGGAAGGAAAGTGATGTCAACTTCAGAATTATTAAATTCATCATAATGAATGGAAAATGTAAAACAAGTAAACAACTTTCTGTTATGCACAGGTCTGGCTGTGTCCTACTTGTGGCATAGGTTGCCACACTGCAAGCAGGCAACCAGTTCCATTTGGGATAAGCAATCAGTGAATTGATGGTTCATTTTTCCAAGCTCTGATGCATAAATTTAGACAAAGACAACCTCTGAACTGATATAATTCTCAAGAAGTCACTAGATAGGGTTAATTGACCCAATTGACTCTTTGGTCATCTGTGTATTCCTTCAGGAAGCATCCTTGGTGCTCTAGCTACAAAATCAGTTATTATAAGCTTCTTCATAGCTACATAAAAGGTAGTTTTAGTTGTTCGTAAAATGCACTTCTAAGATTATTGTAATATAAGATGGTAATTTATCATTTATAATGAGATAAATATGTGGAAACTAATCATCAGAGTTTAATGAGTGGAGATCCCTATTTTTCAGGGGGAAAATAGCAGTATAGTCCATATAACATAATGATGACATACAGGGAAGGGAGGTATATACATATGTTCTTTATATGAGAAAATAGAGTGTTTCCAACATCGTGTTGGAAAAAAATATCGCCAAGGGTCAGGAAAAGATAATATCGGAAACATCGGGGAAAATATCGGAAAATGTTGGCAAAATTAAAAAATACAAAAATATTCATTTTTTTTTCAATTTTTTGAATATCTAAAGCAACAACAACATCAAATAAATGCATTGCCACATAAATATGAAAAGAGAGCTAATATATAAGATGTCTAGTAAACTTGAATACATCACACATCAACATTGAATCATGTCCTGACTCTAAAGCCTCAAAACATTATAAAAAATATAATAAACTTATCTCATCATCATGAGTCATTTCCAATGAAATCAGACTTACGATTGCCTCTTGTAGAAGAAGCAGGAACTAGACTCTGGTGTCCTCTATTGGTGCTACTTCCAAGTACAACTCTTGTTGGTGTTCGTGAAGGTGGTGGCACTAGCGCACTCCCAATGTCAATAGCCACCTCCTCTAAAGGTGTCTGCTGACTCTGCTCTAGAACATCCTCCTCCTCTACCTCTCACCCCTACTACTGCCTCTTTTGCCTCCTCGTGCAACCAATCAGGGACCAATTCCATGATAGGCCTCTTGGTATCAACCTTCCATGAAGTAGTGGTGTCAATCCCATCCAACGAAATGGCGTCCATGTGAGATGTTTTCTGAATCTGCGTTACCCACAATTTGGATATTATAGTAGACGTTTACCATGTCATTGAGGCATTGGGATTCCAACTTGTATGAGGGCCATAAATTATAAATTAATAATTATAATACATAATTTAGAGGGTGACGGGGCTTTAGATAATAAATTATAAATCATAATAAATTATAATTTATAATGAATTAAAAATTTAATTTGAATTTTTTTAATTTGTTGCGCTTCTTGGTGTATTTTCTCAAATACACTCCAGTGGTGCTTGCATTTAGAAGAGCTACATGTTTGGCTAAGCACCCGAACGACAAGTTTTTGCAGATTGGGTACTCTTGCGCCATAACTTGTCCACCAAGCATCTACAACAAATAAGAGAAACATAAGAAAAGACATTGAGGTTTGAAAGTTGAAAGTTGAAACAAAGTAAGATCTAAGAAGAAACATTGAAAATTGAAATATAATGAACCTTACTTGGCATTTTGGTCTTTCTGTCCTGAATAACCATGTCAAAGCCAGATGTCCCACCAACCATCCTATATATTTCCATTTCTTTGGAAATCTCCGCACTTTCTTGTGGACTTGGTACCATCCTCTGAACACATGTGATGAATCCATCCATAACCTCAACATCAAATCTAAAACCACAGGAGTAAGAGGATGCGGGGTTGAAGTAGATCCCTGTAGCATGAATAGGGCGATGGAGTGTATTGTTCCATTGGTGATCAATCACTCTTCATATCAATAGCTGTTTCTCAAATCTATGATCCCTCTTGTCGTCTTAAAATGCACAGATGGATTCTTTGGCCCTATCCAGGTAGCCCATTTTGGGCTTGTCTCCATCAACCAATCGAAGTACCTTTATGAAAGGTTCACTAATGGCACACACCTCCTCCATTCCCACCTAGAAGCTCTCCTGGTATGACACTAGCGTGCATATGGCCTCCCCCTTCGGTTTACGGCTAAATGATAAAGCATGCCACTCATCTAAAAGGAACATTCCCTTCACCTCTCACATACAAGTTAAGAGAGACCGAAGAGGTATGAAGCTAGTGGCCAAACATGTGATTGCAGGATGCACCAACTCCCTGTTATTTGCGAATCTTCTTATCAAGCTAAGCACATATTCATGATTATATATGAGTGTTGTGATGCTCCTAGCCAATTCAACAATATCCTTGATATAAGGAATTTTTCCTGTTAGTTTTAGGGTAGAAATACTAGACAGTAGTCTCTTTTTAATTTCAATGCTAAAACAACTGAGATCTGGAACTTAAACAGAGATAACAGCATATAGAAAGATAGATCTATAATAGACAGTAGCAGTAGTAAAAAGAAAACTCAGATCACATAAAATAAATCTCAGATCTTAGACAGTAGTTAACAGCTCTCTAAGTACAACAACAGATCTATATAACTCAGTTCAGAAACTCTGCTTAAACAGTTTACAAAGAGCACATCTTATAGATCCATGCAATGCTTACTCTATAAAACAATTATAATAAAATCAGATCTGAATCAAGAAGAAATAAGTAAGAAGCATACCTAGTACAACAACCTACCACAGAGGAAAGCACTGTAACCACAATAGATATAGGTCCTGATGTTATGCTCAGACAAAGGTTCAGTTCATGGATCAAATGGATCTTTTATGCCAAAGAATGAAGGAACTTTCAAGCCACCAAGCTCAAGGGTCA
>SNQJ01S0206163.1:0-16399 GCA_010110895.2 Picea sitchensis | reverse complement strand
TTTGGCCTCTTTATCATGATTGGAAGCTCCCTCTCCTTCTTCCATTTCTTGAATATGCATTCTGAATGGATTTGTTTACACCCCGTAATTTTTCAAAATGTGCAAGCCACCATTTTGTTAGAATTATGCATATTAAAAAAAAATCCAAACAATGCTATGGGTCTTTTTTCTTCTCAATTCATGAAGAATATATTATCATTCTCCACATTGTAACACTTCCATTTCTAGTACAAAATTCGAATTCTTCACAGGTGCTTCCTTCAAACCACTTTCCATGTGGCCACGACTCGAAACCGCGAGCTTATTCAGTAGTTAGTGCCTTCCTCTATATTCATCTACACATGAGATTTCTCAAACACAATTTGTAAGGGTTTAGTCACTTATGGATCCTTTTTCACCTCAAATTGACCCCCGTTACCTTTTCATGAGACCGATGTTGGGACCAAGTCCTCCGGACTTTCGCCTTCGACTATTCTTCCTTTTAATATTTCGATTCCTCCTGAAGATAAAATTCATCGAATCCCTTTCAATAACCCTATTAGCATATCAAATGGGCGATATTTGATCTCCCATCGACTGGACGATCCCGCCCCATCTATAGGATTCAATGAGATCAACAGTCGCAAATTAATCAGATCCTGAGATGGACAACTTCAATCAATTTGGGACATCAATGCTACGGGGATCTGGAACATTACAGCTACCAAGTCTCTCAACTCTCGCATAGTGATACTCACCAAAATTGTTACCATATCCTTCCACTATTGATACAACGATCATGACTTAATCAAGTGTTGGGATGGACAATCCTTATTCATTTGGGAACTTCGGTGCTCTGGGACTCGAGGACATTACAACTCCCAAGTTGTTCCACTTCTCAGAGTGTCAAATGTCAAAGTGCTTACACCATCCTTCCACTACTCGATCTAATGGTTGAGAAAGGTCCTGAAGGGATCTTAGATTGACGGACTACGTGATTTCACGACATTGGTCTTTGACACTTTCACTAGTAGAGATGTTGAACACCCCCAGAGGCCATACTCTCGGAGATGACATGACATGTTGGCATCACCCATGGTGATGTGGACCCATGGAGTGTGTGCTCTGTTTCACTACAAAAGATCATGTTAGTGTTCAAATGGTATTGAATCCGGGTAACATGTGTCCCCACATTTCACCCCTACCACGTGGCCTATGATGTGTCATCCATCAAACAGATGATCCACATTCTCTTCCCCAGATATGACGGCCTACGTGATTTCACAATGATGGATTTACACTGCATGGTTTCAGCACTTTGGAGATTAGACACTTTGAGGCTTTGCCCATTTTCCATTAATCACCAGAGTGGAGAAGTTCTGAAGCTTCGAAACTTTGTTATCCTTCTTCCCTTTCTATATCTGATGGTCATCATTACTTCTGAATTCCTTCCCTCAATCGAATGATTGACGGGACTTCAAGACTTCGGTGTTCCTCAACTCTAGGTTATAGTAGTTCTAGGAGGGTTAGATTCTCCCGGAGTTAAACTTATCAAAGTGGTCAATGCCAGAGGACCCTGACTAACAACTTAGATTTCACCCAAGCCTCCTATCAGATTGGACATTCAATGGGAATTCGCTACTTCGTCCATTTTTTTACACTTCTTCCTTTCTCCCAAAAATCGTCGAAGAGACGAAGTTCTAGATATTTTCATCTCGTGCTTGGATTTGATCAACGACTAGCATTCAACAGGTTTAATGTGACAGCTATGACTTAATCTCTCCCAACCTTTGGTTTCACCTTTATCTAGCGGTCCTCATTCACCTGTCTTCCGATCTAATGATCCATAACTCCTTGACTCCACGATGGTGATCGCTTCTTAATTCAAAAGAGAACAGTCACTATTCTACGATCATTTATAAAGGATACATGTCTATACGATGCTTTGGATTCTACGTGATCTCTACAACACTATATCTCCTTAACTTTAAGATCTTGAAGATATATTCATTATTAACCAAAATACCCTATCCAACAATTCCAGCACGTACCATTCTGTTGTTTCAACCAAAATTTCTGATACCAATCTGTAACGTACCCAACCACCCCTAGGTTGGGCTATAACACTTCAAATCCATGCTAAACTAGTTTTGACTTCTGATCTAACTTTTAATTAATAAGGTTAGATCATACCATGGATATGAAATTCATAGATATATAAATACACATCAGAATAAATACACAACTAAATAAAACCATAGCAAAGATCACTTATCTTTAATGAAACGAATCACCAACTGGCTGCAGACCAAGGACATTCCACCCAACCATAGACATTGTTTTTCTAAGTCTAAAAACTAGTGTCACCCCTGAACTAGGGGTGTGCATCCACAAGGACGGTTCCAGAGTGTCACTCGACTTCCCATACTAGTCAAAACTAAATCTGTCATAGTATTTTGAGCACCCACAAAAATCCAAAGTACACCGGCTCTCTTCTACCCAACCTACACAAACCAACATAATGGCCCCCCTTCTCTGCCACACAGTCCCTCAGGTTGACCATCTCCTTCGAGGGTTCCAATGCAGTTGGTCCAGAATCTCCATGTTGGGACTCTTGGGACTCACAACTGTAATCAAAATTGAACACAGGACAAAGAATCTCACACATAAAGGCCTTAATTCATGGCTAGAATACACCAACAGTGTTTACATCCAAAAAAACCATAGCTCCTCTTCAACAATTTGTTTTCCCTTCCAAAGCCAAATGCGAATCAGGAAAGAAAAGTGGGTGATAGAGTGAATGGAGAGAGAACAGGGTGAGAGGTGTGAACAATGAACAACGAATGAGTGAATGGGTGAAGAAGAAGCAACCCCCACAACAAACCAAAGATGCGTTTATGTAATTCTTAGAACTAAGGAACCACTTGGCCTTCCCCCTAAGAAGCTCATGTAATTTTTATTCTCCATTAAAACAAAAATGGGTTTAAATAAAATATAAAATAAAAACTTAGCCCCTCAATCCCCCTCTCTTATGGAATCATAGCCCCCTATAAGTCTTATCTTTGTTTGTCTAGCAATGAGTGATGCATTTATTATTAATAATGATCAAACATTACATTTCCTAGGCATATTGGTCTCTTTCGATTGTTTGGGCACCCTGGCCTTTCATGGATTAACAAACTAAATTATTTAATATGGGGCTTTAAAACCCAGGGTGTTACACGAGGTAACAAAGACAAAGTTAATTGAGATCCCCCTTCAAGTGGTCAAGCTCATAGTCAATAAGGGGTTTGAAGTTTGGATCGGATTATATCACAAGAAAGGAGGGATTATGGAGAGATTTCAAGCGTGGCAATGGAGGGACCATGGAAATTTTTCTAACGTAGTCTATCATTTCATGGACAATATAGCTATTGTTTACAAGTTGGAAACAATCATTCCTTGTCTCGTGAATTCAAGGTATGAGGGGAATTTCGTAGGGTTGACCGTTCTGAGTACTTTTGGTTTAGTGGATATTCAATTCTTACAAATTATTTGTGAATTAGATCCCACTTTCTTACAAATTGTAATTGGATTGGCATGGTTCACTTTAGCTTGATCAAGCAACCACAATTAAAGTGGGGGGACTATATCTTTGGTTATGTTGTATTTTTGTCCAAATTTTTGAAGTTCCTTCTTGAAAAATGAATTTTCTCTCTAGTCTGGGTGTTATGTTTTATAGTGTGGTTTGGCACTATCTCCCGAGTGCTTTGCTCGTTGTTTATGGGAAGCCTTGGGATTGTTTTGTGGGTTTATTGGCTTGATAGGTTCTATTTTTTCTCTCAAGTTTAGTTCTCTATATTTTGATTAACATTAATAGATTTTAGGGAGCTGCAAGAAATTGTTAGAGTACTTTTATTCTAGAAATGAATGATCCAAAGTAATAGAACCTCTAAATTTTTGAGTACTTCAAAGACTATGACAATGAATATTAGTCCATTTCTCAATTTGCTCATGTAATGGGTACATTGGTTCAACAGAAGCAACACATTGTCACCCTTAAAGTTAAACGCAACATGTTAGGGAATATGGTAGTCAATCTGCCCAAAGTTTTGGAATCAGGGTGTACGTGAATTCARGATATGGGGAACTAAAAGAAGAGGACATAACTGATAGAGGACATGGAGATTAGGAACCAAGTCTCTATCCTCACAAACATAGGCCTCGAAGAGGTAACCAAGTCTAGCATATTAAGCATTTACTATAAAATTGATAGTAGTAGCAAGCACTACACAATTGAATTTTGTGAGCACATAACCTTTTGTATTTACTACACAAACTATTTTGTACATCTTTTTGATAATACAAATTACCCAATTTCAATTAGAAAAGAAAATTTATATCAATATATAATATTTTTATTATATTCATTACAATTTTTTTAGCCTCAACTAACTATGTAAACTACCAAAATCTTCACATATTTGTTTATATCTTACTTTTTGCACGAAGAGTAGTTAGGTGCTCTATATCCTATGGAGGAGATGTTGTCACCTTAGCCTAAGGTTACAATAAAATATTAAAGTTGACCTAATTGAAAAAATAATAATAACAAAAATAAAGTAGGCTCAATTTTAAAAAATAACTATGTATGCACGACAACATCTAAAATAAATCACATCACATGTAAAATAAAAAACTAAGGTACCAATACTTAATATGAAATTAAATGTTAAAAAAATCACACATTAATAAATTTGTTGACTCTAATTGTTTGATAAATCTGAATTTAAAATGCATATACCCTAATATAAAACTTCTTCATTCACAAAATAAAATGAAATATTAAATATTAAATATAATTCTTAATTTATTACATATTTACATAAATAATATTATATTTTAATATAATAAACTTAATATTAAAGTAACAAGTTAAAATCTAAGAACAATAAGATATTACCAGAAAAAACAAACATCAAATACCAAAAACATATTAAACATAACAAGCCTCTAGATTCTGTCATAAACAATGTATGTCTAGATTCTGTACATTTATTAATACCCTAAAATTATTTGCTTTGGATAAACGATTTATTTTTGGGTTTTTTTTGGGGAATCTTGCGATGTAAAATTGGATAAAATTGCTCTTTTCTGTTGTTTAAATTGTATCCCTGAAGATTCAGTTTGACGAAAAATTATGGGGCATTCAAATTATACAAATTTACCCACTCAAATCTACAGATCAACTATTCATCACTAGATTTCGGGCACAAAAAAATTGCCAAAAAATCCTCAAAAATTAAAGCGTTTAAAGTTGGTCTTAATTACAGATCAGAGAGTTGGTCTTAATTATGGGTTGACATCACGGTTAGGAAGAAAGACAGATAGGTGTCTAGTCATATAATTTATAATGAAGCTTATCTGCACGTGGTATTTTTGTATTTTCTGATAATATAAAAAGGAATCAGGAATGGGCAGTGGGCCTAGTATATATGATAAGATAGCCAAATCAGACCAAAATTCTACTTCAGACTGAAAATCTACAGATCAACTATTCATTACTAAATTTTGGGCAGGAAAAAATTGCCCAAAAAATCCTCCAAAATTACAGATCAGAGAGTTGGTCTTAATTATGGGTTGACATCACGGTTAGGAAGAAAGACAAATAGGTGTCTAGTCATATAATTTATTATGAAGCTTATCTGCACGTGGTATTTTTGTATTTTCTGATAATATAAAAAGAAATGAGGAATGGGTAGTGGGCCTAGTCTATATGATAAGATAGCTATATCAGACCAAAATTCTACTTCAGACTGAAAATCATAACATTATGCTACCTGTATTC
This sequence comes from Picea sitchensis, assembly GCA_010110895.2. Lineage (NCBI taxonomy): Eukaryota > Viridiplantae > Streptophyta > Pinopsida > Pinales > Pinaceae > Picea > Picea sitchensis. Next base: position 10,593 of record SNQJ01S0206163.1, on the reverse strand, counting down.
CACTTAATGCGGGGTCTTATCCTTCCCCATTTTCAACAAAGCGCACGTTCCTGCTCTATGTCAAGAGTCTTTCTGCCTTGTGGGAACTCGACCAGTAAATTGGGAACTTGCCATTTGCCATGTGATTTCAAGTAATATTTAATCTTAATTTCATATATAAAATCAAATATTAGTCATTAGTCATAATTAAAGATTATGAAATTACATCATGTGATTTCAAGTAATATTTAATCTTAATTTCATATATAAAATCAAATATTAGTCAAAATTCAAGTAATATTTAATCTTAATTTCATATATATAATCAAATATTAGGCATAATTAAAGATTATGAAATTATATCATGTGATTTCAAGTAATATTTAATCTTAATCTCATATATATAATCAAATATTAGTCATAATTACATTTTGATGTCATGTACAAAAAATTATTATCTAAATAATTATAATGAATCAAAACTTTCAATTTATATTTCAAAACAATTTAAAATTAACATAATTGATTAAAAAAAAATTATGAGAAAAGAAAACGATTTTATTGATTTGTGATTTTTATATAGAAAGCTACTTACCTTATATGTTAGGGAGACTATGAGCGTCTGAAATTTCTAAAAGCTTTTAAATAGACTACTAACTCTTCAAAATGCCACTTTTCCATTGGGACACATTTAGTGAGGTCCGTGGGATTGTGTGATCCATGTGGTAAACTTCAGCGAACATATCTTTAAGTGGTGTAGACCTCTTGCCCTCAGGCCAGGATCCGCGCAGGATCTTCTCTAAACCACGACAAGGGTTAACTGAACTCCTTGTTTAAGCCCGCAATTTTTTTTCGGGTCTCGCAAGTTGAAAACTTCAAATACAATGTCACAGCCCTTGGCAATAGCCGAAATGCGAAATTGCAAATGGGCTTAAGGTGTAAGCCCCCTCTTCAGACCCTTTTCCAATATGACCACATCCAAGCCTTAACACAAGCACCTTTCGCAACTCGCGACTTCTAGAGTTGGAATGCCAAACTCTTGTGCTCTTCCCTTGCGAATCCCTGAAACGCGATATGTCAACAAAGGTTGACTCCACCCAAAGCTACAGGCGCACGCCACCTACCACCTCTATTTACTCTGCTTACAAAGTGGGTCCTTGACACTTGTTCAGATGAGTCTTCCGTTTTCGCAACTTGAGAGAACAACGAAGAGTCGTTCCTCTCCCTCTACAAATCCCCAACTCGTAAATTGTGCCTTCGACGAGATCGATGACTGTGTGTCTCCCTCAATCCAACGACTCTCGTTGTATCAAGATTTCGTCAATCGAAAATCCACAACACTCGACCCAAACCACTGGTCACTCCATTCCCCGAATTCTGATACACGAATTCACATACAAGATCAATGACCCTCGTTGATCCAGATCGGAACGTCGACACCTCTCCTTGAAGCGATTTCGCCGTCTGTTTCAACTTCACCAAGACTTCTTGCCAAATGACATGGTGTCCTCCCTGCTAAACTTAACTTCTGTGAAACGATTTTGACCTCCACCTCCCTTTGAACTTCTCAAAGGTTATATCCCTTCCGAGATTCCTCTTGCAAATCCAAAGCTTCCAAAAGGGTTCCTGCACGCATTCCTTGCGGAAAAATTTCAAATAACCTCAGGTTATTTGGGTCTTCGGCTCTGTGCACTCTTTGCAATAGAGAATTCCTCAACTCCTCTGTGAATGTGAGAGAATTTGTTCTCTCTCCCAGCCTGCGCACACTTTGCACGGCTTTGTGCTCTGCTAGCACTCTTGCCGGTAAAGACACAAATTTGAATCTTATTTGAGAGTTCTGAGATGAAACTCAAAGCCTGGTCGGCGCACTCCTTGTGGACCCTCCACTACACCCTTTGCAAGGGTTCTCAGAAAGAGAAACAACTGAAAATCATTCTCCCCTTATCCAGAATTCAAACATTCAACATAGAATTTTAGAGTCTATATACACACATAGCATTGAAAGAAAATTCATATAGAGAATGCAAACAAGCCTACAACATACTGGTTAAAGGTGATTCGAACAACCATAACAAACACATAAATTGGAATCAAAGCTTTCTTCTATTAATTTCAGTGCTCCTGTACATGGTAAATAACAACAGCTAGAATGCATAAAATTCTCTATTCTCCTCTGCAGCTCTACAGCTTACGAATTCTTAATAATGTTACAATGATATCAGGGTTGAGGGTGTCTATCATCTGTTTTACCCCCTAATCTCCTAAAACTATCTAATCTATCATTTAAATCTAGCTACTTTCATTAAACACACATAAATGCCTATTACATCTGGCAGATAGGAACATACGCTCCAAAATTAGATTGGATCTTCAATACATAAATGCTAATGCACTTTCCTCCCATCCATTACATTAATGTTTCAAATTTTGAAAGTCACAACGTTTTCACAAAAACGTATTTAATTTCATCTACGTGTCCAACTGTCTCCTTAGTTTTAGGCGCATACTTGGGCTTTCTACGATGTTCTTGCATCATACTCCCTCGCTTGAAAATTTTCATGAACTCCTGTTCATGAGCTCTTGCACGGTCTGTCCATGTCTTTGAATTTCTGCTTCATTCTCCTAGCTAGCATATTTAATTGGATGTCCTTTCCACTTGACCAAGTATTCAAAATACTCTTTTCTCCCGGTCTTTCTGTTAGTCCTCTTGTCAATTATGTCTTCCATCTGTGGCTTTTTAGCTACAGGCATTTGTTTCATCCATGGAATTTCTTCCTATTCATCCTCGGCTCCTGCTTCTTCAGCTCTTTAAGGGTACAAATCCGTGACATTGAATATCGGTGAGATTCCGACCCCATCGGGTAATTCAATCTCATACGCGTTTGCCCCAAATTTTCTTATGACCTTGCATGGTCCAATTTTCTTCATCTTCAACTTGTTGTATGTTCCCCTTGGGAACCTTTCCTTCCTTAGATGCACAACAATCAAATCACCAACTTTAAATTGAAGTTCTCTCCTATGCTGATCTGCTCTATGCTTGTACTCTTGACTTGAATTCTGCAATGGCTCCTTGATTCTGCCATGAAGCTCCTTCATTCCTTCTCCAAGTTCATCTGCACTAGCACTCCTGAATTCATCTTGTCCTGAATCTTTCAACTCAGAGACTCCCCTTGGCTGCATTTCTTATATAATTTAGAATGCACTCTGCCCTGTGCTCCTATTGAGTGAATCATTGTAAGAAAATTCCACCTATGGCAGAATGTGATCCCATTGACTGTGGTGCTCAGTCACTAAGATCCTTAACAAATATCCCAAGCTCTTATTCATAACCGTTGTCTGTCCATCCATCCAAGCATGATATGCTGAGATAAAAGACAATTTTGTCCCGAACTTCCTCCATAAGTTCCTCCAGAAATGTCCTACGAACTTGGTATCTCGATCAGAAACGATACTCCTTGGCAAGCAGTGAAGTCTAACGACTTCCTTGAAAAACAGGTTCACAATATGAGTTGTATCACTAGTTTTCTGGCATGGTATGAAATGTGCCATCTTTGAAAATCTGTCTACCACTACAAAGACTGAATCATATCCCCTCTTTGTCCTCGGTAGTCCTAATATGAAATCCATACTCATTGTGTCCCACGGACTTTCGGGTATGGGTAATGGCTGATATAACCCTGTATTCTGCCTTTTTCTCTTCGTGTGATGACAAATTTTGCACCTGTCCACAAATTTCTTCACATCTGTCCTCATCCCTGGCTAGTAATATGAACCATTCAACTTTTAGAATGTTTTGTCATGACCGAAGTGTCCGGCCAATCCCCCGTTGTGCTTTTCCTTCAGCAGATTCTCCGTCATGGAGCATTTCGGAATACATAGTTGATTTCCCCTAAACAATAGTCCATCCCGGATCATGTACTTTGTCCATTAGCTTCTATCCCTGAGAATTGGATTCTTAGATGCCTCATATGCCCCTTTGAAATCTAGATCATCCACGTATATTTCTTTGAGGTTATCAAAACCCAAAGTCTTAACTCTAAATTCCTTCGTAAGCAAACATTTCCTGCTTAAAGTGTCAGCAACTTTGTTAGTAGTTCCAGAAATATGCTTAATCACAAAAGTAAAATTTTGCATGTATTCAACCGATTTATCATGTTTTTGGTTCGACTTCTCCCGTCGAGTCATGAATTGCAAAGTGTGATTATCGTTGTACAAAACAAACTCTTTTGGAACCAAATAGTGCCTCCATTTCTTCAGTGCTTGTATGACCGCGTAGAATTCTTTGTCATACGTGGAGTACTTAATCTTTAAGTTTTTAACTGAAATACACGACCAACCTATTGTCTTGGATTAAGACCGCTCCAATGGAAAATCCACTCACGTCACACCTGACCTGGAATGTCTTGCTGAATTCTTGCAAAACTAGAATTGGTTGCTCAGTGATCTTCTTCTTCAGTAGGTTGAAGCTCTTGTATGCTTCCTCCGTCCAGTGAAAATATTTATGTCTTAACTTCACCGTATCCATCATTGGTGCACTAATTCCACTGAAGTTTCGGATGAATTTTCTGTAGAAGCTAGCCAAACCATGGAAGCTTCGAACTTCAAACACGCTCTTCGGCGATGGCCAATCCTTAATCGCCTTTATATTTTATGGATCCATTTTCAATTCATTTGTAGAGATAACAAACCCCAAATAAATGAGTTTTGTCCTCATAAATGACGATTTCTTTAGGTTGATCAACAATTTCTCTTGTTGTAACCCTCTCCTCATTCTAGCTAAATGCTTCAAATGCTCTGCTTCAGTTTTATTGAAAATTAATATATCATCAAGATATACAATGACGAATTTCCCAATGAAATCTCTCAGGACTTTGTTCATCAAGCTCATGAAATTACTGGGTGCATTCGTCAAGCCAAATGGCATGACAAGCCAGTCATATAGCCCTTCATTTGTCTTGAATGTTGTCTTCCATTCATCACCTTCTCTCATTCTAATCTGATGATATCCTCTTTTCAAATCAATCTTTGAAAAAAACTTCGCTCCACTCAAGCAATCCATTAAGTCATCCATCCTTCGCAATGGGAGCCTGTACCTGATGGTAATTTTGTTGATTTCCCTTGAGTCTGTACACATTCTCCAACCACCATCCTTCCTTGCGCTGAGCACTGTTGGAACAACGCATGGACTCAAGCTCTCCCGAATCAATCCTTTGTCCATTAAGTCATGGACCTGTCTCTTAACTTCTTCATTCTCTTGTGGTGTCAATATGTATGCCACTTTGTTCGACAAAGTGGCTCCAGGTATAAGATAAATGTGATGAATTATACTCCTGATAGGTGGAAATGAACAAGGTAGTTCATCCACTACTATATCAGCAAATTCTTCCAGCAACTCCTGGATTTCTTCCGGTAAATCATCTATCCTAGTGTTGCTCAAAACAATTTTGGGCTTCTTAACCAAAATGAATTGCATGTATTCCTTATTCTTGACTTCCTTAAGAAGTTCCTTCCCACTCATGAGAAGTACAGTGTTGCTCATCTCTGTTTTCACCTCTTTATCCTTAATTGGAAACAACATGTGCATCCTACAATTTTTCTCCAGAGTGTATGTGTTCTTTCTCCCATCATGCACCACATTTCTTTCATATTTCCACGGTCTACCCAACAATAGATGACAAACATCGATGGGAATGAAATCACATAATATCTCATCTCTATATCCTCCTATTTTAAATTCAACTAAACATTGTTTAGTGACATTTAACTGATGTCCTTTTTGTAGCCACGAAACTTTGTATGGGCTTGGATGCAGAACAGTCTCCAGCTCCATATTTTCCACCATTTCCATAGATACAATATTATATGTGCTATTGTTGTCCACTATGACCTTGCATATCCTGTCTTTGGTTTTGTAAGCAGTCTAAAACAGACTATCTCTTTTGTCTGGATTCTATGGCTCCTTCTCCAGTTTCCAGAGAACTTTCTGCATCATCAAAGATATTCTGCCTTTAGCATCTTGTACCTCAACATTTCGTCCTTGAGTTTCGGCAATGTGAGTTTCACCACCATCTTTCTTCCCATCTGGACACTCATAGGATTTATGTTAGATTTTTCCACAAACAAAGCATTTCACTTCACCTCCTCTGCCTCTTCCTCTTCCATTGGCTTGAGGAAAAGTATTTCTATTAGCATACTACCTCCCCTGTGAGCTTCCTCCCCTCTCAGATTGAGTTTGAGGTTTCTTCCCCTCTTCTTTAGGTTTTTGAGTTATGTCCTAGGCATTTGTCTTGCCTCTGCTTTGACTTCTGCCTTGGCCTCTTTGACCTTGCTTTCGGCTTGACTTCTCTTCAACTTTTAGAGCCATCTAATAAGCATCTTCTATGGTTTGGATGGTTATCATGCTCATCTCATCTGGAATGTCATATCATAGACCATTCATATACCTGGAAAATTTATCATCATCACTTTCCCGATGAGCTGCTCTGATGTTTATCCTATAGAAGTCTTCAGTGTATTCCTTCACTGACATCAAATTCTGTCTCAAATTTTGCATCCTCCGAGACAAATTTATTTGATAATCCCTGGGTATAAAGTTGGCTTTCATCTTTCCAACCATTCTATCCCAGCTCTTGATTTCCTGTTTGCCTTTGCAATGTCTGTCAGCCTGCAATTCATCCCACCATAGTGTTGCATGCCCTTTAAGTCTAGTAACAACATGTTTGACTTTCTTGTCTTCCTCGACATCCTCATAGTCGAAGTACTTGTCTAGAGAACTAATCCAGTCTAGAATCTGTTCAACGTCTAGGTTGCCTTCATACATTGGAATGTCCATTTTTTCCCTAACACCTATCCTTCCAACAACCCTGAATAGGTGTTCTTCTGCAGCATCTTCGACTGCAACTTCTTCTCCTTCGTTCTCAGCCTCATTTTCACTTTTAGCTTCGTTGATATCCCCAGCATCAACTATTCTCCTCTGTGCTATCTCCATAGCATCAAGTCTCGCATGTAATTCAAAAATTTCTCTTTCAACTGCTATATTAGGTATGGGCCTTTCTCTTCTTCTCGGCGGCATGGCTGTGAAATTCCCCTTTTCTCTCTGTTGTAGAAAGAAAAGAATTTTTTCCGTGCTCTGATTCCACAACTAGTGCAGACCTCCTGCCCTCAGGCCATGATCCACCCAGGATCTTCTCTAAACCACGACAAGGGTTAACTGAACTCCTTTTTTAAGCCAACAATTTTTTTTCAAGTCTCGCGAGTTGGAAACTTTGAATACAATGTCACAGCCCTTGGCAATAGCCGAAATGTGAAATTGCAAATGGGATTAAGGTGTAAGCCCCCTCTTCATCCCCTTTTTCAATATGACCACAACCAAGCCTTAAAGCAAGCACCTTTCGCATCTCGCGACTTCATGAGTTGGAGCGCCAAACTCTAGTGCTCTTCCCTTGTGAATCCCCAAAACGTGATATGTCAACGAAGGTTGACTCCACCCAAAGCGACGGGTGCACGCCACCTGTCACCTCTATTTACTCTTCTTACAGAGTCGGTCCTTGCCACTTGTTCACACAAGTCTTCATCTTTCGCAACTTGAGAGAACAACGAACAACCGTTCCTCTCCCTCTACAAATCCCTGACACCAAAATTGTGCCTTCGACGAGATCGACGACTGTGTGTCTCCCTCGATCCAACGACTATCATTGTATCGTGATTTCATCAATCAAAAATGAACAACACTCGACTTAAACCTCTAGTCACTCCATTCCCCAAATTTCGATATGCGAATTCACATACGAGATCAACGACCCTTGTTGATCTGGATCTTACGATCACTATCCTTCCTGAGCTTAAGAGTGTTGAAAGACACTCAGTGTTAATCCCTCTGTTGGTCTATCATATCCAACGGCCTATGGAACTTCGACACTTCTCCTTGAAGCGATTCCACCCTCTATTTCAACTTCACGAGGACTTCTTGCCAAATGACCTGGCGTCCTCCCTCTTGAGCATAACTTCTGTGAAATGATTTCAATCTTTGCCTCCCTCTGAACTTCTCAAAGGTTCTATCCATTCTGAGCTTCTGCTCGCAAATCCAAGGTTTCCAAAAGGGTTCGTGCATGCATTCCTTGAGGAAAAATTTCTAATAACCTCAGGTTATTTGGGTCTTCAGCTCTATGCACTCTTTACAACAGAGAATTCCTCAACTCCTTTGTGAATTTGAGAGAATTTTTTCCCTCTCCCCGCCTGCGCACACCTTGCACGGATCTGTGCTCTGCTAGCACTCTTGTCGGTAAAGACACAAATTTGAATCTCCTCTGAGAGTTCTGAGATGAAACTCAGAGCCTGGTCGATGCACTCCTTGTGGACCCTCCACTGCACTCTTTCTAGGGATTCTCAGAAAGAGAAACAACTGAAACTCATTCTCCCCTTATCCAGAATTCAAACATTCAACATAGAATTCTAGAGTCTATATACATACATAACATTGAAAGAAAATGCATACAGACAATGAAAACAAGCTTACAACATACCAGTTAACAGGTGGTTCCAACAACCATAACAAACACATAGATTAGAATCAAATCTTTCTTCTATTAATTCCAGTCCTCCTTTATATGGTAAATGAAAACAACTACAATGCATAAATTTTTTTGTTCTCCTTTGTAGCTCTACAGCCTACGAATTTGAATAATGTTACAATGATACCAAGCTTGAGGGTGTCTATCATCCGTTTTACCCCCTAAGCTCCTAAAACTATCTAATATATCAATTAAATCTACCTACTTGCATTAAACACACATAAATGCATATTACATCCGACGGATAGGAACATACGCTCCAAAATTAGTGTGGATCTTCAATACATAAATGCTAATGTACTTTCCTCCCATCCATTACATTAATGTTTCAGATTTTGAAAGTCACAATGTTTTCACAAAAACATATTTAATTGCATCTGCGCGTCCAACTTTATCCTTGGTTTTAGGCACGTACTTGGGCTTTATACGATGCTCCTGCCTCACTAAGTGTATCATCCAATTGTGTAATATGTTTAGCAAAAAGGGGGGCTTGTAGGTGCTTCTTAAAAAGGGGGCTTGTATGTGCCCCTCTCAAAAAGTGACAAAAAGAAAGACTTGTTGGTGCTTCCTAAAAAGGGGACTTGTGTGTGCCCCTCTGAAAAAGTGATATGTATTTCACAAAAAAGAGGGCTTGTGGATGCCCCTCCCAAAAAGGGTTTAAGAAAAAAACTTAGTAAACTACTAAATTTAATTCACCTTTACTTATACATCTCTCTTATTTGACATTTACAAGCCATTTAGCATTTGAATTTGACATGTGAATTAGTCATGGTTTGTGTGTGTTACTTGTGACTTAGATAGTGACACCCTATCAATGATCTTTGTAAGGTACAAGATCTATTATAATAGAAAAAAACATAATACTGCACGGAATAAGAACATAACAACACAATATATGAAATCACAACACCAAAATAATACATTTATTGATTGGAAATAATGTTCACTTGCCTCTTCAAGGGGGAAACGTCCTCCAGAACAACGATCTATTACAATAATCCTCAAAAGAAAACTTATCATGACTCTTACTCTTATTTATACTAATTCTATCCTCTAAAGATGTTTCTAGAGGAAGATCCTTGTAGAAGTGGAAACTTCTAATAGGTCTTCTTACATTGACGTATTCCAATTTATTAACTAGGACTTATTAACTAAAGTCGACATTTATTACGTGGAAATATATTTCTCTATACACATCATGGGTGATCCAAGTGGATATCGGTGTCCACCCACCTTTTCCAACTGGCTCAAAATAGTTTTCTGGCAATTTTGCTAATTTACTATTTTTAGCACTTTTTAGCTTTCGGGGCCATTTTGGGGGCCTAAATGAAGGTGTTTTGGGATCGAGCTTCTCAATTATAGAAGAAGTCTCTGATTGATCCCCCTAAATGAATATCCTCGACAATACCTTTCGAACGAGTTAACGTGCGCCTCAAACGAAGATCGTATGCCAAATTTACGCCCCCGAGAATTTGATACACCAAACTACACAAAATGGGGTCCACAAAAATGTTGGCTTTTCATCTTCCAGGGTTAGGTTTTTGGATTTTCTTTATGACAAAAAGGCCTTTGGAGCCTCATTGTAAAATCATCTTCTTGCGAATGCGAGTATCAAACACATCTCTTCTCAAAGATAAGTTGCCACCATTATAGTGAGTCTTTCACTATGTATTTTACAATCTTTGTACATTTTTTCTCAATAATTGAAAATTGTGTATTACTGTATCTCTGTGTTTATGATTGCATATCTTATACATTTCTATTATATTATTGGATATCTGAAATATCTTTGTACATTTCTTTATTATATCTCCGCTCTCATTTAATGTCGAAAATAATGCAGATCAAGGGGTTAGGGAGGTTATGTCCCTAACATACCCTCCCCCTTGAAAAAGAGCCCTGTCCTTAAGGCTTGAGATGAAGAAATTGTTGTAGAATGGTAGTTGACTCCGAATTGGCATCTTCTGGAGTTGTATCTTTCCACTGCACTATGTAAGGTAGCTAGAGAGGTAGTGGGGGGGCACAGAGGGCCCATAGTGATAAT
>SNQJ01S0206162.1:0-16399 GCA_010110895.2 Picea sitchensis | reverse complement strand
AACCTGGTTCAATTACGCAGCTCCTTAGCTCTCGTTAGGTTTAGGGTTTTTTCGCCTTTGCTCCCTGTTACTCGCTTCCACCGCACCCGGCTAGGCTAAGTATGCTCCCCACTGACGAGGGGACGCGGGCCGCCTCCTACCGCTCGGCTGTGGCACAGGAATCTGCTGATGGGTCACGCGTTTCAACTGCTTCAACCTCAGTCGACACGAATCCAAGAATTGACAAAGACCATACACGACTTCGTCAACGGATACCAATGCGTCAATTCATGCACAGAATCAACTCTGCTCAAAACTCTTTTTCCTTTTCTGTTGAATCCGCAAAACGTTTTCTTTTTACTGTTGAATTTATATAAATGCATGGATATATATGATGAATATATATGTGTTGTAGTTATGAATGTATATGGGTTATAGTTTATATTGTCGAGTAAATTTGTAAAATAAATTATTGATAATAAATATATTTTAAAACATCATGTAGATTGATATATATTTAAAATAAAAGATATTAAAATAAATATAAATTTATATAATTTTTTGTTACATAAATTATTGATTATTTTCCTATTTTGAAAACTGTATTTAAGTTAAATTATATTTTGTAAATCTCTATCATAACACTCGTTGATGGAGATAGACCTTAGGTATCTCTTGGCACATTTTTCATTAAATACTTAGCATATTAAATATTTACACCGAAAGGCGTATATCTATTGGAGATGGGCACAATTAATGATCTTTTAATCTTAAATTCTAATCTGATGGTTATGTATTGAAGATGCTGGCATATTCTTAGTCGTCCTCCAAAATCAATGGGTCAGATTTATTGTTGATAACTTCTTTGCATTTATAAATGCATCAGCTTAACTTTGATTACTTTAACATTTACCTAATCATATTAAGAGATTCGTAACATCCATATGATTGCCGTTTAAATGATTAACCTTTTACGATTCTCAGAGTTTCATTATGTGGCTCCGAGTTAGTTTTTTATCTGGATTTTTTTTTTAATGCTAGAGTTTTTATATGGACCAACCGCGAGTTAACTACTGTGCTAGTAAATGGTATTGTAATACTTTTCTCAATTTTAAAGTGGTCCTTGGGAATTGTTTGTGGATTGTTATAAAAGATGTCACACAATGGATGATCAATCCTTTTGTATTTTGTTTTATTTCTATATCAAAATGAAATGAGTTAGAATATTAAATGATAAAGGTCTAAATAGGGTTGAGTTACACAATTGAGTTCAAGAAAAACACATTCAATAATGATATGCTATTATCAATGAATAACTATTGCATTTATTACAATTGAGTTTATTTCATTAAGGAAATCATTTCCACTTATGAATGTATCATAGATTTATTTTTTACACAAAATGTTAACATAAACATAACCTAAGATCATAAAGAGACTTTATTACATAGTAGGCGTCTTATTTTCCTAATATCCCCATACTTTGTGTTTGCCCATATAAAACCATGCAACTAGGCTTGCAAAACATTTATGAAAATTAAAAATATAAACATTCTTCAAGATTCTTGCTGGCTCATAATTAATGGACTAGGTAGAGCTCCATCAAGATGCCTATTAACCTTCATAAAGGTGTATCTCACGAATTAAATTCTTGATTTTCTTAATTCCTCCTCAAACTCTCAAATTATGATTCCCTTAAATAAAATTATTGAACTACAATCTCCATACATGACTCATAACCTCAATATTGGATAACAATCCACATGCACAATCTGAAAACCTTAACCAAGGAGGGATACGAAGTTACAAACTTATGAACAATCTCTGAGAAATATCCATACTTCAAGCACTATTTTACTAGATCCTTGTTGTCATGACAAAGTGAGAGCTTCTTAAAATGCATAGAATGCCCTTTCTTGAGTAAGATAATCATTGTTGTTAATATTTGGTCTTCAATATTTCCTCGTTAATTACAATTGGTTTTGTTTTTACTTTCCTTGAACATCATTAGTCCGAAATCTACACATTTCAGGAGTTTTGTGACCTTTATTGCAATAGTAATATTCTATCTCCCTCGTCTTTTGTTGATCTGTTATGATTGTTTCTTGAGTATAATTTCATCTTAAAAATATGATTGAACTTCTTGAGCATAATTTCATCCTAATTTGAGTATCACCTTCGAGCTCTCCTAATGGTTCGCTTTTCTTGAACTAAGATAGAAAAATCACGTCTTCTAGAGTTTGAGATGATATGTCGGTGATCCCTTTCTTTGTCTCTATTAGCAACAATCCATGGGTCTTCACATTCACACATACTCTATGGAACTTAGATTGATGAACTTGTAAGAGTGGAAACATTTTCTTTCAAAGGTTAGAGACTCTTGGTATGACTTCAAACTCCTAGACACTTCCCTTCCTTGATACCATATTACAAATGAGATAGATCACTAAATGATGAAAACATAGATAAGGGTTCAGGCCGCGTCTTGAGCTCAAGAAAGATGCTCATTAACGATATGATAATGTCGATGAACAATGCATTTATTAAAGTAAGGGTGTGCCTCATATATATCATTTTTCACTAAGAAAACCATTTCCACTTATGAATGTGGGACAAATTTCTTTACACAAAAGATGAAAATAAACATAGCTTAAAATCATAAAGTGACTATTACATAGTAAGCCTTGTATTCTAACAATTTAGTCACCTTTTATTTCTTCTCTTGGAATTATATTTTAAGTTTTTTTTATTGTTCCTAGTAGTTTGGGTGTTATTTTCACTTGTAAGAGTGGAAACATTTTCTTTCAAAGGTTAGAGACTCTTGGTATGACTTCAAACTCCTAGACACTTCCCTTCCTTGATACCATATTACAAATGAGATAGATCACTAAATGATGAAAACCTAGATAGGGTTCAGGCACGTAACTGAGCTCAAAGAAAGATACTCACAATAACACGATATGATAATATCAATGAATAACTAGTGCATTTATTAAAATAGAGTGTACCTCCTTATATATCATTTTTCACTAAGAAAACCATTTCCACTTATGAATGTAGGACAAATTTCTTTACACAAAAGATGAAAATAAACATAGCTTAAAATCATAAAGTGACTATTACATAGTAAGCCTTGTATTCTAACAATTTAGTCACCTTTTATTTCTTCTCTTGATTATATTTTGGGATTTTTTTTATTGTTCCTAGTGATTCTAGGTGTTATTTTCGAGTTTATTTCTTAATATTGACTTCCAATGTGAGTCTCTTTGAGCCTAGTTCCTCAATTATACATTATATGGTTAAACAGAAGGGTCTTCGAACTTTTTCTCTCTCCATCCAACCCAAATGTCATGTTATTCTAGTCGGTGATGCCCTAGATTTTTTTCCACGTAGTCTACTAACCAAAGAGCATTCAGTAGAAAAAAAAAATCCTCATCATTACAAGTTAGTGCATTTTATTCTCCATGACATGTACCTACTTTTGTTGTTGTTCATTTCATATTAATTCACTTGTTATTCTTCCATCAACCATTACATGTCCTAGATAGTTCTCAATGGTCCAATGCATACATAGATCCATGTCAACACACTTATCTGCATTGCAGATCAAAGGTGCTTCACTCTTTCATGATCCCAATTCTATCTTGGTACATATCCAACTCACAACCATAGTTTGGGGATTATATTTTTAATCCTAAACGCACTTGCCTAGCCCATATCCCTCAAGATATGTATATTGATTAAATTCACCTAGGTATTTGAATCCTTCTTCATCTTAATCCAATGATTTTTTTCTCTTAACGTATTAGATCACACATTCAATTCCCACGTAGATGTTTTCACTAGCTCTTAGTCATGATCTAATTGTCATCATGATTAGTCATACTCTACTTTCCATGATGATTGAACATTTTTTTTTCTTTTAGAACTCCTCATAAGCCCTAATTGACACTCATCCTTTTTTTCTTCATAATTTTTTTCACATGTTTGATAAGCTGGGTTCCATGGATTTCATTGGTCCTTTATTCGTTTTCCTGACACTTTATTTGGCATGTTTGGAAAGGATTTAGTACAATGAGTCTAGTCCAACATATAACACCATTGTGTGCCCTACCTGCTCATATGTTTGTGATGTGCCTCGATTCATTTCTCTATGTCTATACTCCTATGCCAAATTTTGGTTTGTAATTGACAACATACACCTTCAACATTAGTACTTTTCAATTTTATGGTCCCATTTTAGTCTTAGCTCATTATTTCTCTACAATTTCCTTGATAGCGGACTATATTGTTGGGCATCACTATCATATGTCTAGACATATGAAAATAACTTATGGGTGACCTTTTTATCTCTTGGTGTTCATATTTAATGGACCCTACTTCCAAGTGTTGAATTATCTTGTATATTCTTAAGATCCTCAAGGCATGTGGGGTGCTCCTATTTTCTTGCAATCATTATCATTTTACCCACTACATTTTTAGTTAAACTAACTACTAGATCATTGGGTACACATGACATGGGTTGCACACCATCGGGAGAAAAAAATTTCAACATCGTAGTAGACTATCTCAATTATATATGTGAAACTGATGTGAGCCTCTTCATTAGGTAAGCCATATGGGTTCATATTATTCATGGTATTTTTCAAGATCTCATTAGAATTTTCAAATCCCAACATTAATCCAATCTAGTCTCTAGCAAGGCTATTCATTAGTCTCTTTTCTACAAGCCAGATGTAGTCCCTTGTCAGTAGAACATTTAATTTTTTAACTTATAATTACAATTCAAATAAAGTCCCTTTTCACTAGAACATCTGATGTTTTCTTTTTCCAGTCGTGATTATAGCACCATAGCCCCAACTTCCTCTACAAAATTTTCGTTTGACAAGATTCAAAGTTTTTTATTTCTTTGCAAACAATACAATAGGAATGGATACATGTATATAGTTTTTTTCATGGTATAATTTTTTAATTGGAAGTGTGCACCTCGAGATTCCACAATTTCCATGGATCTGCTCCCTCCTAGCACTAGATTCGTGGCTTTTCATATTGGATTATTTTTAGTTGCACATGCACTCAACATGTAGCATGGAGGTATGTACTATCACTATATAATTCATTAGGAATTATTGGTAGCTTTGGTTTCCTATATTTAATTCTTTGGTTTCTTGGCTTTGGTTTCTTACTAAGTGAATTTGTTCCTTAGCTGGGAGTTTTCTATTACTCATAGGCCATACAACCATCTAGTTTTATTGAAGAGGACAATATGAGTCCATATGGCCAAGTAATCACTTTAATAAGAATCCACATAGAATGTAGGGACACACACAACTTAGTGGAAATCCTCTCTCTCTCCCTATCACTGTTTGACTGGTTGTTGGCTTGAAATTCTATTTTCTTTAGCATTTTGTTAGATGGATTTAATTTCATTCTCTATTGTAGTATTTATCTCATTCACCTATATTAAACCATTATAGCAAAGGGATATACTCATATAGTTATTGGAAGTAAGAGGATTTTTATTTCCTTTTAAATTGAAAGTGGGTTAGAGTTGGTCATATACCGGGATTGTGTGACGAGTGTAGATTCTAGTACAAGAAAAATACCATTATCAATAGATAAGGAAATACATGAGGAGTATTTCTCACTGAGTTAGTTATAGAATTAAACACTTATAGAATAATTTCTAACCATTTCCATCTTCCTAGTCTCAAAATTATGTGTAGGAACATCAATTGATTTTATTTCATTCCTTAGGTGTCAGTTTTGGTGAAATGGATAGGTTATGATCCTACCATTTATAGATCATATGGTATCATAGCACAAGTTCAATTATAATTACCAAGACTTGTATGGTAATGTTTGGTGTATTTTTTTTTAAACGGTGAGAAAAATCCCCTTGATATAGCTAGGATGTGGGTTATAAAATTGAAATTGGTTAGTAGTGATACCACGCACAATAGTACTACTATAATAAAAATGAAGTAAATCAACATGCGTAATATTTAAACTGAAAATGACACTAATATTCAAACAAAAAGATAAAGGGAATTAGTAACACTCATATTGTTTATAGGAATAGGATTGAATATGAATAACAACACCTGTGAAGAGTGATTGAATATGAATGAGATTCGACACTCTCGTTGGAAGGGGTACTTTTTATTCTTGGTATCCCTCTCTCTCACAAATGGTGAATGGAGAAATTTCCATGTTATTTGATGAAATAACTCACATGAGCATGAGGGATATGGATTATAGTAATGAAAAAGAAAGATAAGTGATCTTCAAGATCATTCCTACAACAAAACCTTCCAAATTTTCTTCTTCTTCAAAAGTTTCCCCATGGATTTGATTTATAGAGAAATTCTAAGCTCCATGCATAACTAATTCAAGTGTGAACTCTCCTCATTTGAAATGGAGATCTCAATGCTTGAAAGAGATGTAAGCCAAAATACTCTTCATGAATGAGATGGATCTTGAATTATATATGTAGATGAACCTAGAGGTACTTGAGCTAGTCTTGAATCCTTATCTACATTAAATAATTTATCCTTGCACATGTAAACAAAATTGTTTGTCTTTCAAAGAAATATTTGTGTAATTTGTGTGAGTTTTAGTGAAGGTAGGTAGTGAAAGTGTATGAAAATCCACTTTACAGTGTTTTTCACACTCTTTTAAGGTGATGTAAAGTATCCATGAGGTAGCCTTGTTGTGTTGTGTTCTTTTCCACTGATGATTTATTTATAGGATCACCCAAATGTAGCTTGTGATAATAATTTAGGTAATAAGAATGTATCCCTGATGTGTGATGCTAAGAATTATAGTAAAGACTAAATACATTATTCTTTTCTATTCCACATGCTTGTAACCTATGACAAATTTCTTAGAGAGAGAGAGAGAGAGAGAGTTGTGACGTAAAATAAATGACTTCACATGAAGAAGTGATGAATCCCACATGAAAACAACCTAACATTCCCATGCAAATGATGTTTTATACAAAAAATTTAGGCATTCCCATATTCATGAAATTATCAAAATACTTTACAATAGTAGACATGTGTGCTTTGGTCTCATGTCTAGACATGATGAACTTTTGGGAAGACAATGATTAATTTTGTAACTGGATAATCAATGATGAAGAAATATGGATCACCCTTAGGGGGTACCAGTAACAGAAAAGGATTGTTCTTTTGAGAGAGGGACATGGAACTTGTAGGGAGAAAATGTGATATGTTCTATAATTTTAAAGAATTGATAGTCATGCAAACCTAGGGGTCTTCAACTGGAATTGGAATCTAGAAATGTGACAATTTATAACCTATCCTAATGTGAAAATGAGTTGACGTCGAACATTAGGGGAGTCAATTGAATCAAAGAGAAATGATGAATCTCTCTATCAAGTCTGGGATTCCCCATGCATAATGGGAATGGGAACTAAGATACAAAAACATTCCTAGAAAGAATGCATTGGTGTCAACATGAATCAAGATGTGAGATCAAAGGAAAAGAGGTCCCTTGAAATAAACTAAGGATAAACTAGGTACCAAACTATAATGAGGGAGTATTTTGATAATTATGGAGAAAGTAGCAAGTGAATATGAGACTCAAGAATTCCATTGTGTAGAGAATAAATGACAATTGATAATGGTGGAATTCATAAACCAACTAGACATAGGATGATATGACGTCAGGGGGATGATCATACTCAATACATGTATGTCATACTTGAACTAATGATAGGTAGATGCATATGGATAGATAGATGATGAACAGAAATATGAGAATCATAGTAATGGATACTGGGATAGAGGAGGTGATACATGTAACTAGAATCGATGTAGGCATGGATGACATGGTGAAAATGATCCAACCAAGGGAGATAATGACTGTCATTGGATTTGAAAGAGACTTCATCAAATGTGATGGTATGCGTGTTGATGCTTCCACTAGAAAGAATCTATTTTCAATGTTTAATGGATAAAAATGATTTTGAATATCTTTTCAATGTTTAATGGATAAAAATGATTTCTAAAAATATATGTGTCACAGATAAGGAGATGAGTGCGCCAAATATGTAGACAAGAAACTCTACCATATGTGGAAATATTTGTGAAATGGAATGAGGATGGGGTCATGCGGTGGGCCTCCTTAGAGGTTAAATCAATGATGAAGGAATGGGAATGGTTACTGATATTGGGGGGGATGTGAGGCCAATGAAAATTTTGTAAAATATTCATCATAATGAACCATAAAAATGTGAACTATCGGAACTTCAAGGGTATGGAACTCATTCTCTAAGAGGAAGACTCTCAAGAATCCCAATCTAGGGGAAATATTAGCATGGTTGTAGATCATGAAAGGGGTATTAAAACCAAGGAAAACTCTGAGCATGGAGTGATACTAGATAACAGTAATTGGAAGCATGTGGAACCAAGTGAAATTGCAGTTTGGGATAGAAAACAAACCCTAAAGGCATATTCAAAGGGGGAAATGTGAAATGTGATAACCACAAAAGGAGTATATACATGGTAGCTTGAATAAGAATACCTAAAGGGATGAGGTGAAGGTCCCAAATGCATGTATCAAGGACAAACTATGACCTCCAAATGAATACCTACACACATAAAAACCAAATACTCAGTTTGAATATACTCATGAATACCTTTGGAGTTTCGTCTTTAGTGATCTCATCAAGACCTATGTATTTTGGTTTTTCTTTTTCCTCTTTCTTTACCTACAACTAATATTTGTACATGACCTTCTCATTGAATATGACATCTTTGATCCTAATGATTTTTTTTTTTCATAATCCCATAAGCAATAACCAAAATTATTAACACTGTATCCAATAAAGGTACACTTCCTGGATTTTTCTTCAAGCTTTGTTCTATTTTATTTATCAATATGGACAAATTCTTCACAACCAAAATTATTCATAAATGAATAGCTTACCTTTTTAACTGTCCAGGCCTCCTCTGGAATGCCACCATCCAAATAGCTTGAAGGTCGTATCCTTATTAATTAAGCAATAATATCTACAACATATTCCCAAAACTAAAAGGGAAACCCAACATTAAATATCATAATCCTTGCACGTTCCATGATTGTCATGTTTATCCTTTCTGACACACCATTTTATTGTGGTGTTTCTGGAACTATTTTCTCTCTATGAATCCCATTGTATGAAAAATAATTATCAAACTCCTTGCTACATTATTTACCTTCATTATCTGACCTAAGACACTTCTACCTTTTTCCTGTCTCATTCTCAACTAAATATTTCCATTTCTTAAAAGTATAAAAAACATTCTATACTTTTTGGACTACAATAAACCCAAGTTTTCCTAGTTGTTTCTTTAATAAAAGTAACATAATAATTAGATCCACCAAGAGATGATACTTGAGATAGTCTCCATACATCTATATGCACAATCTCCAACTTTTCAATATTCTTTTATTTTCCAATTCTAAGAAATATGACTATATTATGTTTTCCATAAACATAGTGCTCACATAAATCTAAATCAACCTTTTTAAGATCTGGAAACAAATTCATTTTTTGAGGTATTTGCATCCCCTTCTCACTCATGTATCCAAGCCTATGATTCCACATTATTGTATCCACTCATGTAGAAGCTAAAGAGATATAAGAGTGAACGTTAACAATACATAAATACAATGTACTTATCTTCTCTCATTTTTACATTACCGGTGATTGTTTAGTGACCTTCGATGCCTTATCTGTAAATACAGACATACAACCTTTACTTGCCAACCACCCTATTGAAATTTTATTTCTTCTCAAATATGATATATGTCTCACCTCTTTCAGTAACCATTGGTTTCCATTGTTTTTATTTATTTGTACCTTACCCATTCTAACAATTTGTCATGGTTCATCATCACCCAAATAAACTTGTCCAAAATCACCATGAACATAATCTTGAAAATATTTCCTATGGTGTGTGGCATGAAATGAAGACCATAAATATACTACCCAAGACTCAATAGTATTATCTAAAGAAATAATTAAAGAAGCTTGTAACAAATCACCTGTTACATTTTCTTCCTAACTGTTCTCTTGTTATCCATATCTTTGTTTCTATGTAGCTATGCAGTCTTTATTTAGATGTCCTTTATTCCTGCAATTCCAACACTCTATCTTTCCTAATATGGATTTGTATCTTCCCTTCCTAGAATTCCCATGGTTCCCTGGACTCTTTCCCATTTCCTTTTGTCTTCCCCTATTATCCATGGTCAATGCATCATGTGATGTCTCACCTGTGTTTTTCCGTCACATTTACTCACTAAGGATAACACCAATAACATCATGAAATTTCAAAGTGTTTGAACCAGAGACATAGTTACTTACAACCATGACCAAGTCGTTCAATCTTTCTGGCAATGAGCACAATATTAAAATGTCCCTAATCTCATCATCAAAGGTCACTTTTACAGAACTTAGTTGATTAGTAACCATATTAAATTCATTTAAATGATATGCAACAGACCCACCTTCTAACATCTTCATATTAAATAATCGGTTCATTATAAATACTGTGTTGGAGGTTGATGGTTTTTCATATGGTCTAGCCAGTTCCTTCATCAGTTCCTTCATTAGTTTCTCCATTGTTTTTTATTTCAAAATATTGAAAGCCACTGATGCTACCAGACGCAGTCGTATCGTTCCTAGTGCCTTTATGTCAATAACCTCCCATTCTTCATCCTTCATGGTCATCATCTTTTATATTCTTCCCAATGGTATGAGTATACCCTTATGGTATAAATAATATTCCATTTTCATCCCCCATAGAGAGTAATTTTGGTTGTTAAATTTATCGACCCTAAAATTTCCATCTTCCGCCATTGCTCCCACTCGAACTAGGAACCCTCTTTTCCTGTGAGTTACCTTTCTCTTTGATACAATTTGTTAGAGAAACAAGATCATAGAGAAATAAAATAAAACAAATGAGGAAATAAAAAATAGAACATACACATTGCAATAGAGTCACAGATATACATGATTGACCCAATGTGGGCTACGTCCACCAAAGAAATTCTTGACAAAAAGGCACTGGGAACGATACAAATATGTCTGGCAGCGTTGGTGGATTTCAATATTTCGAAAGAAAATACAATGGAGGATATAATGAATAAATTGGATAAAATATATGGAAGATCCTCACCTTCCAACAAGGTATTTCTAATGAACCAATTATTTAATATGAATATGTCAAAAAATGGGTATGTTACTATTGGAGCAAGACATTTTGGGTAAGGTTTGGGAATCAAGAAGTTTTAAACAATGCGACAATTCAGTAAAGGAGAAACACATGTTGAAGAGAGTTAGCGCATTTTCCGGAGCTAGAACATGGAAGGAAGAAGTTAGTTAGGAGTTTTGGGACATTGTTTCCACATTGTAACGAGATAAGCCCTGATGTATATGTATAAATATGTAATTGGTTTTCTGGGTAGGGAAATGGTTTTTCTGGAAAGAGTTAGAGAGTTGATCAAGTATTGATTGAGTAGTGATTGAGTCAGAGATGAAAGATTTTGCAGGAGACTTATGAGTGAGTTGAGTGGGTTTTTTGGAAATGAATAACGCTTTTCTAGTTGATTAGTATCAATTGAGTTGAATATTAGTCGAGAGGAATGTGTGAAATGCATAGAATGGCTTGGGTAGTTTTGGGTTTTGACTAATGTTTATTGTATGAGCATAGTGAACATTTGTTGTAAGAAATGAAGATGAATGAATAAGATAAGAAGCCAACAATTGTGGACATATCCCACTTTTGGGTGAACCACATTAAATCTATGTGTCATGATGTATGTTGCGATGTGTTTATTTTATGTTCTACTTATGGTGCACATGTAATGCATGATGGTTTCATGCATATGTTGAATGGTTCAGTAAGATGAATCTTTCATAGGTTATTATGTTGTTATAATTTTTCGCAAAGGGTATATTACATGTTGAATGAATGATAAGTAATAATGAATGTTATAACGACCCCCATTCCATTCATGGCGCATTCCCCATAGGTACCTCCAGTGACACTTCACCTACTTGTAGGTAATGCTAAAGGGAAGGTATCTTGTGATTTATGAGTGAATTAATGTTGAATCCTAGGTCTACCCATTATGCTCCAACAAATAGTTTTGTTGACAGTACTAGGATCTGCGATTTAGGGGGATGTGGAGGCATAATGAGGATATTGGGAAATGGTTGGATAGGAAGAAAATTTAGTTTGTTGTATATCATAATAATAATCCACATATCAAGTAAGAGAAATGGTTACAAAGGTATGTGTTTATAGATTTGCATGAAATTTTCTTCGCTAACTTTTCGAATATTTTAGCAAAGTGGATCCATAGATTAAGTGAATAGATCAAAATATTTTTTACTAATATTGCGAGCATTTGGATTCCTAATTTAATTAGGAAATTCAATACTATATGAAATCGGGTATCACATGTAGTAGATTACTTGTTGGAAAGTGTGTTCGAAGGTTGCATTAGTGAATTTTCCATAGATTATAGTCAGTCGTATAGCACTACTTGCTTTCACATAGTGGGTAGACCTGGGGTTAAACATTAATTAACCTAAAAATCCCAAGATACCATCCCTTTCGGAATCACCCACAAGCAGGTGAAGTCTCACCCGAGGTACCTATGGGGACTGTAAGAACCAGGTTTCCACAGTCATGGGGGAATATGAAACATTCATCCTTATTATTTAATTAACATTCATTTGTATATTCTATGAGAAAAACCATAACATTTGAAATAATCATCCTACTTAACCATTCAACATATGGGAGAAACCATTAGATACATATTCATACTAATGATTAATAATCCATTCTATGTGCACAATGAACATAAATAAAAACACATCATAACAATATACACATTAGAACACAAAGATTTAATGTGGCTCACCCCAAATTGGGCTACATTCACAATGGTTGGATTCTTATATTATTCATTCATATTCCTCCTTACAACAGGTGTAGACTACGCTCATACAATAATCTTCAGTAAAAAACTAAACCTTCCCAATTCGTTTTATGTTGCATTGCACACATACCTCTTCAAATGATATTCAACTTAGCTCTTACTCGTCACTCAACAACCAAATCAAATCACTCATAATTCTCCTCTAAATCTCTCAATCTCGAATCTTCAATGTTACTCTATACCCAAAAACCCATACACATTTATACATATACATTGGGGATTATCCCATTACAATGTTGGAAAACCGTTCCAAAACTCATAACTAACTTCCCCCTTCTGCGTGCTAACACCTTGTTGGCAACCCAACATATTTTTAACTTTTTATATCAATTAAATGATCTATGTAGTTGCCTAACTGGTGTCATCCATTTTTCTGATCTTCATAAGCAATTTTCGAAATGACAATTGTACGTTTTCACTTTCCCTATTGTTTTTTCCATGATTCATCATGACTGAAAGCATGAAAGAAGAAGTATTAAAACTTACGACTATGTTACCATTCTATTTGAAAAATTTATGAAAGGCAAAATGTCTCTACAGTTTATTAATGAAGCCTTGTTCCTTGCTATGAAGATTATTCTGATTGTTTCAATTCCTTGAATGCCAAACATGCTTGGGGATTGTAAATTATATCAACAAAGGATATTTTGATTTGAGCATCGATATGATTTTTTGTGTGATTCTTGGTCATATGTTTTCTCATTACTAGGCCTTGATTTACAAGTTTCACTCTATCAAACCTTATGATCGAACCCGCTATGTTGCACACTTATTTTCATTTTAATGCTCTGGTCGTGGCTATACTTTATGATATGTGGAAATACAATTGCAGTTAGCCCATCATGTCGAAGCTTGGTCTTGGGCTTTGTAATGCCCCTCCCATTCATTTCAATTCATTGCCTATCTTTTCATTATGAGTTTTCTACTCATACGTCGTTCACTGTTGATGGTTTTTGGGCTCGGGGTATAGCTTTGGCCTGTTCTTACAAACCTTCCCTGCACACTGTGTTTGGTTGATGGCCCTTTGATTCACCATGGCCCCTATTGTTACAGTTGAACCGAACGAAACTCATGCCTTGCTCCTTTATGACGATTCCAGGGAAGACCTTGAGGGTAACGGTTGGCTCGTTTTCATTGAAAAATTCCAGCGTTTTAGCCTATAGACTGCTCAGGAATTCTAATCTCATTCGATGGATGTAGAGCTAAGGTGGGGGACATTCAACTTGAAGTAGCAAAAGACTTTCTGAGCCAGGAAACATGACTCCCTGCGAGCGGTCAGAGGTGGTTCAAGAATACTAAGGTAGAGGAGGTTCCATGGACTCTCTCCTTTACATCGCGAAATATCAAAGGATGTGACAAAGGTATGTCAGTTTCCTTACTGAAAGCTCGATGGCCCGGTCTGCTTGTTGTGGTAAAACAATTTTTCACTTATGAAGGCTATTTTGGTCTTGTGTTTCTTTATCATCTGCGTCTGCTCATGATTTTCATAGGGTTCCCTTTAAACATGCCTTATTATTTATGGAGGAGCCTTTACAAAATGGCCAAAAGGTACAAAAAGTAGCGTTTAGATTCAATCCTTTTCCATCATGGCTTAATAAAAATGATGCTTGTACATCAATTGAAATTGCAGGATGACAATTGGGATTCATTTTTAATCAGAAACAATTTTTCTAACCCCGATATGGAAGAGGTCGACAAACTTGTGGTTGAAGAAACCATAGTCTACCCTATATCACCCCTCATACCTACTCAGGGCTATGTTGTGACTGCCTACAGCAACCTTGAACCCAACCCAAAAGCTACTAAACAACCTCATGGGAAAGCTATGCATCCTAATGACTCTATTAAAAATTCAAATAAACCTACAGGCAATACATCTAAAGGCCATGCTAATTTAAATTTTAAAAATAAGAGAGCCGGAAGGTTAATTTCAAGGAAGCTCTGAAACAAGTCGAACCCTCATGCGAGCTCGATTAAGATGATCGATATCCATGAGAGTTCGGATTTTGAAATTGATAGATTTCTCGCCCAAGAAGATCCTCTTTCATCCCAACCACTCCTCAATCATCCTTACAAATTTGTGGACAATTTACCACCTTGTTTGAAACTTATCGAAGGGTTTCCTCATATTAAATTGGGTAAAAAATCTACAGGCCATGTTGGAAATACCCCGGTTCACAATTGTGATTATTCCCAAGGGACCGTTGCACAGTTGAAGTGTGAAGTTTTCCTATCCTAGATTGATAGATACTACATCGATATACATATCCTACAGTCACAAGTTAAAGCTCTCACTGATCATATCGGTGCCTTAACGAATGAAAACCATAGGCTCAAGTCTGTCATTCAAATCAAAGGGAAACGTATGAAGACTACAGGGAATGTAACATTTAAAAACATTGAGGGTGCAACAACAATAGTGAATTCTAAGATCATCTGATTCAATTTGATTTTACAGTTAGAGGTATGATTCTTTTTATCTTAAAATAGGGTTATTTATTAAAATTAGATTGTTTTGTTCATTCAATAAATTGGATTTCATTTCACTAAAATAACTAGCTAGAGAATCAACAGATTCTGTAGCCAGTTATTCTAATTCAAAATTTGCAAATTAATGGTTAAAAATATATCTAAATCTCTCTATCTAGATCATGGTTACCAAGTGATCTGAAGCATCTTGGAGACTTGTCGGCCATATCTTTGATACATTTTTGTATAAACAGAAATAAACCTTTTCTTAGCTGTAGAGGATTTAGTATGATATGGGTGGTTATATCCCCCTTTTATTTTTTTAATCAATATATGATCTCAAAAGAGGAAACAATTACCTTTCTGAAGGCTTTAAAAACCCATTATTTTTTGTAATCAGGACATCTAGGCTTGGGGCTAGTTGTGGACAGCTTATACTCGAATTTGGACATAACATATGTTTACATTTCTTCTTTAGCTATTTGTAAATATTGTTGTTGTCCATGATTTGTTTATCTTGATAATTTGATGATTGTTGATAGCTTTCGTCTTCACAGATTATTATGTCATTAAGATAATTTCCTTCATATAGCTCACAATTTTATCCTTCAGTTATATGAAAATAGTGAATGATCATTCAATTCAGATGATAAGGTTTATCTTAATCTCGTTGAGAGATTAAAAGTGGGTCGTTACTGTCGGATTTATCTTATGTGTAATTACTTGCAGTCTCATATATCACAGTCATTATTTTGCGTCCTATCATTTTATCATTTAAATACAACAGTCAACAAATTGTCTGGCATTTATTCCAAACAGCGTGAAAGTACATTGAAGATTTATCTCAGGACAGACTGAATGGACGATTCATGATTATACAAACGTCGGATGCATACTCTTCAAGTGATAAATTGATCCAGATTATTTT
>SNQJ01S0206161.1:0-16399 GCA_010110895.2 Picea sitchensis | reverse complement strand
TATGTTTTCACAATGTTTGTTTGTTTATGTTGGTGTATTGATTTGAAATTGTGCTATCTGTGTTTTCTTCTTTGAAATTGTATATTATGTGTTTGCTTATTTAAATTGTAGATGCATGTATGTAGGTGGTTTTGACAATGTCTGCTTATTTAATTTGTATCTTAATTTGAAATTGTATGATGTGTGCTTACTTATTTAAATTTATATATTGTGTGTTTTCTTCTTTACAATTGCATATGTATGTGTGTGAATGTTTTAGACAATTTTTTAGTGTTTGTTTTTGTTTGTATATTGATTTGAAATTGCATAATGTGTGTTTTTTTATGTTTTTATTAATGTGAAATTGTGTAATGTGTGTTTATTTTTTTGAATTTGTATAGTGTGTTTTCTTAAATGATTTCTATAATGTTTGTTTGTTCATATTTGTATTTTGATGTGAAATTGTATAATGTGTATTTGTTTATTTTACACTTTTTGTTTGCATATTTGAAGGTTATTCTATACTTATTTGAAAGTTTATTATGTAAATTTTAACTTATATTAAAAAGTAAAAACTTATTTAAGTTTTATATTTTATTAAAGTTTATTATGTAAATTTTAACATATATTAAAAGTAAAGACTTAAGTTTTATATTTTATTATATATTTGTTATGTGAAGTTTTAATTATGATAGCATGTTTTTTATTTTTATATATGTGTGTGTTTTTATGAATGTGTTTGTTTAAGTTATATTTTAAAAAGTGTGGTGTTTATTATATTAATTTGCTTAAATGATTTGTATAATGTCTGTTTTGAAACCATATTTTTATTTTGATGTGACATTGTATAATGTGCATTTGTTTATTTGTACAATCTTTGTTTGCATATATTTGAATGTTATCTTTATACCTATTTTAAGTTTATTATGTAAATTTTAACTTATATATTAAAAAGTTAAAACTTCATTTAAGCTCTTTTATATTTTATTAAAGTTTATTATAAATTTAACATATATTAAAAAGTAAAGACTTATTTAAGTTTTATATTCTATTATATATTTGTTATGTGAAGTTTTAATTATGATAGCATGTGTTTTATTTTTATATGTGTGTTTTTAAGAATGTAGTTTGTTTAAGTTATATTTAAAAAAAAAAAAAAAAAAAAAAAAAAAAAAAAATAATAATAAATATATAAAATATAATTTATAAAATATTATATGTATTTTAAATTTTAAATTTTATATTATTTTAATAATAAAAAAAAAAATCCATTTTTATTTATTTATTTTGGATAGTCTATCATCTTAATTCATTTTTAATAAAGATCATAAACATCATTAATAACTACTTTTATTCAATTTTGCAAAAATAATATAAATAAATTCAATTTTAATAAAGATCATAAACATCATTAATAACTACTTTTATTCAATTTTATAAAAATAACATAAATATGATTAATGGAAAAAATTCCATTTTTAATGAGGGCACCAATATATTAAAATCACTCCTAATATTTTACCTTTTCATCTCACATATTAAATCAATAAAATAAAATTGGTTTAACTTGTTGATATGTTAAAAACCCCATATCAACAATTTGAGATTTTAGGCAAATAAGTTTCCACCTTCATCGATGATCCCCGCTAGATATGTTTCTACTAGTAGATATGTTTACTGTCTCAAAGCTAAGATAATCTTTTTCTTATTTTTAATGCACAATATTACAATAATATTAAAAAAAATTTTAATGAACAATATGTTCCAACCATAAACCTAAATAAAAATATTTATAAGAAAACCAATCATCACATACATAAAATAAAATAAAGTAATTTCAAGCTAAAGGTTTGGAATACAAACACTTAATGTATTAATAGAGTTGGTTCTTTCTATATTGCACAGACATTTTATTGAATATATATATTTCCTCATACATTGAGGGTGGGCTTTATTTTCATGAGTATCCATAGCACTATTTATAGTGACTTTCAATTAAGGTTTGCTAAGATCTCAAGCACTAGAATTCTTGGAGTACTCAATGTCGTTTCTTCACTACATTTACTACTAATCACTTATACAAAGAGATTATGAAGGTTCAACATGTGACAAAAAAAATAATTTGAAGTCTCTCCTTCTAAGTTGAAACCATCACTTTTGGTGTATGGCTTCATCGATCATTTATTCTATCTTTTTAAATAATTTACTTTGTAATGGAGTTGGGTTTCTAAGTGACTTACCTCAAGCATAATGTTTGACTTTATAATAGGTCTTTCCATGCCTAAATAAATTTTTCAAATTCATCCCTAGAACACATAATACTCTACTATCCTCCATTTTCTAGTTCCATGTCACAAATTATTTGTTTTGGGAGGTACGCAAGCCTATGGTGATATGTCCTAGATTTTTTATACAATCAAGTTATGACCTCCAACGGATAGAAGAATATTTAACACATGTTACATTCAGATATGATAATCCACTCAAGATTAGTTCTCATAATATCACATTTAAAAAAAATTGTAACAAGAAGTATGTATATATTAAGAGCCTTCCAGAACCAAAGTAGAGTTTCAAAATACGAGATATCCACGCTAGTTACCGGATCTTCCAACAGTGGGAAACCAAATTCAAATCCATGAGTCAAAATAACAAGGTCATATGATAAGCTAATAAAAGATTCCAGATAAACCGTTATCATCTACCAGGGAAGAATGACAAGATTCTTGAAACACCAAAGAGCTGGCGTTCTATAGCCCGCCATGTGGTGTGGAGGTCCTTTGTCCAAGGCTCTTCCTCAACATACATCGTCTGGTCTTCCCATTTCCTTCCATCTTTCACATCGCATGCAGTTCCATCAGCGTTTCTCTCTCACTCATCCTTCTCCCATTCCATTTCTGTTGGGCACTGCGCCTTGTCCTGACCTTCACCTGTAGCTGCACTGGGTTCCTCCATTGAGGTCGCTTATGCCGAGTCTGAGGGGAAATCTTCGTGCATGGAGGAGAGGTCTGAAGAAAGATCACCACCTTTTCATCTGTATCTTGAAGGCGAAACTAGAGGCCCTCCACCCCCTGGCGGAGTTCAAAAACCAAACCATGAAGGATAGCCAGGCTATCTCTGAACTGCGCACTATCGAAGGAGTTAGTGAAATGGTGTCTAGCCTCCTTAGGCGCACAATGAGGAGAAGGTTCGCAGCCTAACTTTCCCAGAGGGTCAAGGATTGACGTGGGGGCAGAGGAATTCACCAGGGGGTCTTGAAGGTGCCGCAAGAGTGAGTCTTGGCTGCACGGGGATTATTGCCGAGAACGAACCGGCACGCTTAAGTGGAACATCAGCCATAATCGATCCACTGAAGCAAGCATAGGTAAATGACAAGCATTGTGAACCAAACCATTCGAAAGCCCAAAGAAGGGGAGAAGACTCCATAAATGCTCCTTCGTATCGCAGTTAAGGCCATTTAATCTCAGAGGAGGGTGGTGGGTTGTGGCATCGCATGAGCCCATCACATGGCTCCATGCTCCTGGTCGTGCCCGCCTCCCATCGCATGCCACTTGACTCTACTAACACCCCATCCTGGGATCAAGCATTTAAAATTTAACTCCGATAAATAATTTCAGCATTACTGTATTTTAATCCAAATGTTCTTTTTGCAGAATTAGGTTAACTAAATAATTCATAAAGTTCTAAGTTGTTTCTATGAATGTACATAAACTTGGGTTTCCTAATAAAGTTTTCCATATAGAAAAAAACTGCATTCACTAATGCATTTTCCAATAGCTCATATACAATCACCATACTAAACTATTTAATATCTATATTTCATTTTTAATCATTTTTCACTAATTTTATTATGTTAATTAAAAAATATACATGATATGCAACTTTGAGGATTTTTGCATCTCCAATATATCCTCAAATATTATAAACATTATAATTAATTGTAAAATTCAATTTCAACATCCATATTAAACATTAAATACCTAATTTCATATATAATTGTATTTCAGATATGTAATCATTTTATATGTCTAATTAAAAAGAAAATTATAATTATAATATTTTAGTGTATCATATTTTAATTAATATAAGACATAACATCTTTTTAAATAATACATACCTTGCATTTTTAATCACAATAATCTAATTTCAATAAATTATTTACTTCAAGACATTCATTTTTTATATTAAAAATGAAAACTCACTCATTGTAAATTTCAAATATCATATCTTAAACAAACTTATATTGTAAATTTCAAAGATCATATCTCAAGATCATTACCAAACCATATCTCAAGTTCATTACCAAAATTCTATTAAGATTGATCACAATAATTTAGTTTGGATAAATCACTTACCACTACATTCATCTTTTATGCAAGGCAAGTTTAATGTTCAAAATACAAAACAAACTCATATTGTAAATTCCCAAAAAACGTCTAAATTATTAATTTGTTATCGCATTATAGCGCCAGGAAGAAAGGTTATAAAGAAGGCCAAATCAAGCGTATTATGAACCTATCCCACCTAACGTCACCACGATGGGAGAGGTTCTTTCTCTTTAGGGAGGCAGGCCCAGGGGAGACGTCCCTGCGGACTGGTTTTGAAGAGGCTAAAGGATAATCAAATAATGATGTTTCCCTTCACGCATCACCACCAGAAGATAAGTCGGACTATAGCCAACAAAGATAACCAAGTAGAATCCTTGCACGAGAACAAAGCAACAATGAACCCATATATGTAGGTTTTGGTTGTACTACATATATATCAAAGATTATCCGATATTCAATGTAAGCAATTTGAAAGTAAATGTTGATCAAGTGAATGTTTACAAAATAGCAATAAAATAATGTCGCTTCACCAATAAATACTAGAATGATATGGCATTCAATGTAATAAACCAACACTTACTCAATTTATGCCTAAAACCACATTCAAATTGCTCATAAGATGAAACGTTGCTACAATAAAGATGAAATATCTAATAATGTGACATCAACAACTTAGGTTAGTAGGGTTAGCTAGAGTTAGGTTAGTGTAGTTAGGTTTCAATTTAAAAGCTTTGAGAGAGTTTAGAACAAGTTCTACTTCAACGCTCTCGAGAGGTCTTAGATCGCTCTTTAGGGTTTGATGGAGTCATATGAAGGCAGCAAAGTTGAAGGAGGCAAGATTTCGAAGACTAGAGGGAAGAGTTTTGAAGGGCTGCTAAAGCAGGCCAAAAAATCGGGCTAAGCCCTAGGGGAGAGAGGTTCACTCCTTTGTTGCTATGGCAAGGCCTCGTACTTTCTCCTCCTTCCCAACAAACAGATAGCTCAATAATGTATAATCCCGCTTCCGCGCACTTACCACACTTATTCTTGAGGACACTGCTCGCTAGCGATCCGGATTTTGCGATGATAAAACTTTTCCAATATGATGCTGTTGTATGACGTGATGTTCACCTACCTGATGTAGACAAAGGCCGCTGATTCGGCTTTGAGTGTGCGGTGGTTTCAATCTGAGGGATGCGTAGGTATCATGGAACTTCCTTGGACTTCGGTTTGAGTCAGGGAGTGTGCCATTTGAGTTGTTTTATTTACGGTGATTTTGTTTTGATTTGATGATATGCTTTTGATTTTGGCGATGTGTTGCCGATAATTCCATTACGATGGTTGATGATGCAATGCATCGACACGGTCGACCGGACCATATGGAGTAAAGGCCACACCTAGATCCGGTAGATTTAGGGAGAGGTGACGTTGAAATGCTTAATAACTCCATTACTAGCACTCCCCGCTGCGGTTCGAATCGAGGTTAACGGACACCTAGTTTGAGAGGATCCACGATGCCGAGGGCAGACTGCGATAGTCACACACGATGATTCTATGGGCGCAATAAGTGGACCTTATTCCTGATCCTTTCAGTATCCCATACCGGCCGGGCGAGGTCGACTCAGGGTTTTAGAGTCACTAACTGGCCAAGCCGAGTGGCACCCTTGGAGCACGCGGTGCATCTTAAAGGGCATCGGCCAAGAAGGGAATTCATATAACCGAAATCTCTTTGGAGCAACTTTATCAAGGCCCCTCGAAGGCACCGCCGCATGGTTTATCGAGGCGTGTGGCACCCTTTGAGCACGTAGCGCCCCGGGAAGGGCACGCCGCTGAGAATGATGTTGAGACAACCAAGTTGACCGTGAGACCTTAGCTCTATATTCCTTTGCAACCGCCTTCCCTAATTAATTTTTCTCCCTGTTTAAATCAAACCTATATTAAAACGCCTCTAAGATAAATTGATCAACCCTAAGAAAGATCCTCCCAAAAATAAACCTAGGCTTAAACTACCACCCAATCTAGGAGTTAAGCGAAAGACGCCTAAAGCAAAAAGGGTAAAGGTACGAGGGGGTAAAATTAAGCTAAACCCATGGTGGCATTTAATTTATAAAGTAGACTTAAAAATTTTAAAGAGGGGAGTATTAAAAACAAGGATTTAAATGTAACAAATAAATATTTCATAAAATAAACATGTTGTCTCTATTAAAATAATTTTGGGCAAAATTTATCAGCCTGAGGGTTTCCAATAAATTTTATTATAGTAATAATAGATAAAAGTGGGAAGAGATAATAAAGAAGAAAAAGATAAATAAATAATATAAAATGAAAAATAAGGAAACTAGAATTAAAGGAAACCTAAATTTTTGGAAAGTAGGGGACATCGGTGCTTAACAAGAAACGATGCGTAACTACTAATTTCAAGCATCATTTTAGGAAAGCACAAAAGCTTTGAGGGGATCTTAGGGAACCCTAGGAGAGATTTAAGGAGTGATTTTGGGGGTGCGAGGGAATTTAAATTTTAATTAAAAAGAAATTGAACTCCTAGGATGAGTTTAATTTGAGCATGGAGATTGTTCAAGAGGATTGCCAGCTAAAATGCATTAATTAATAATCAGAAAGTAGGTGAGCCGCCCCAGCATTTTGGCTATAACAAAGAAAGGAAGAAAAGGATGATCGGTGAGCCGCATTAATTGTGGTTGACGGATTTTTTTGTGTGGAGTTGGGTGTAACTTAGTTGTGATTTTGAGTGGTAGCTCACCAAGCAGAGCAATGACGCTTTCTAGCTGCATTCTTCCTCCTGCCTCTAGTGGCCCCTTATACGGGCTTACCTGGAAGCAGAAGCTACCCCGCCAGTTTTCATTAGAGTAAAATCTAAGTTCTCTCAAGGTCGGCAAGGCAGTTTAGCTGCAAGAGCTGCCAGACGGCACGGAGCGCGGCACGTCGGTTGAGGAAAGCTAAAGGCAACGGTATGGCTTAATTGGTGAAGTATACGCATTTTATATTCAAAAAATTTACATTGATGTTATAGTATTCTGGAAATTGCATGCAATTACTACCATTCGCATTCTGAATATTGTTTGTATGGTTACCACTTGTCTCCCAGAAATTGCTGGAATTGATGTTGATACAAACAGCTGCATCTGAACATCGCCTATAAGATTATCACTTGCTCAATCAATCATTTAATTGACATCAAGAAACCTCGATTTCAATCATTAACGCCTTAATGCTCGCGGTTTTTGTTGACATTTGGGGCGCATTGACCGCCTAAAATACTCTTTATTGTTCTCGCTACCAAGATATGGGCTGCCAGGCTTACCGCTGAATGTTTTATGGTCCCACTTCGAATATCTGGCATTTTTTTTACCTTCCAATGCTCTTGTTCGCGCAGGAATTCGAGCTTTGTTATTGGGCTGCTTTATTGATTTCCATAGCATTGTTCGCTAACTTCAGCATGCTTTGTGCAACCCGCCGCTACGCTGTCCCAAGAGCCAGCGCCGACTGCTATTGGGCGTGAATAAAGAGGTAACAACAATGATAGGTACCGCCACGTAGTTCTTGCGGTTGTTAGCGCCAGGCCACGCTGACCGGCCTCAACAGAATTAAGGTCACAAGCCTGATGTATTAATATGGTAAAACACTTAAACCTTGCACATGTAAAAAAAATTACCCCCCTTTAATCGTATCCTTACCTTTTTCTCTTCAATCGTTGACAACATTCCGTTGTCTCCTGGCAAATCCGTTATTTCATCTGGCGAATTTTTTTGCTCTGATTTATCCTGGGTAATGGTCGTAGTCTCCACCTAATCCACGACTGGAGGCCTCGTGCGTTCTGGTGTGCCCGCCTGCATCGGGTGGTCGCTAAGAAGTCTCATTGACCACGAAGTTCACCGGGAGGTTAATCATTCCTCCACTTTACCATTCTTGCCCTGATTCGAGCACGCCCATCCTTCTACCGCTACATCCGGTTAGACTCACCTACCTGGACGGGCTATTAGTTATGGTCGGTATCACTTCATCTCGATGCACCTACGGTAATAGGATTTGGATTAACCGCCTATCCACTTTAAATCCAATAGCCACACGACACCGGAGTCGGGCGCACATCCTGCTCGGGGAAGTTGGCTCTCCTCGCTGCTGCTGATGACCCCTTAAGGGTCTCACCACCAATAGCTAGATCTCTACCACCTTTAGGTGCGTCAGATACTGCGTCCTTGGTTAGATGGAACTTCCGACTCTATTGTAAGGCCAGAAGTATTAGGATACCGGGTCCCCTCACGACGTCAATAATCAAATGGACAAACAATGGACTTCTCCTAGCCTCAAAGCCATTTCGTGGCACACTGCATCAGCCGCGACACCTTCATGGTCGTAATGCCAATTACGCTCCCCATCTTCGCATTGCGGTTACTTTTTCAGCTTGTTGATTTTAAAACTCGACGGCGAAATTATTAAAATATGTTTTACCTTTAGCTCAGCCCAGATCCTAGCACCAGATTGTAATCTTATATTTCCTTTTTCCCCCACTCTTAAGGACTGTTAGGCAACACCCTCAGAAAAAGGGGTTTCTAGTTAAGTTGGTTTTGATTAGTCCTTCCCAAATTACAGCTGTCTCCCAACATACCTAAGTCTTTAAATAGTCTGCTACAACTGCTTAGTCATGCTTGTCGGGAAAGGTTCTGCCCTTCTCCTTCCATGATTTATGGACTTGTTTATGGCACATGTTGAATACGCGATTATATCGTAAGTATAATACAAAAGTCATTTAAAGGATCGATATCATGGCGCACATTGTTAAATGTGATTATTTAGATGGTTAAATATTGTTCAACGCGTTGAACCAAGTGGCAGATGCTTGAAATGGAGGTCGCATCTTTCTGCGGTTGCCTCTTCAGATGAATATATTTGAAAAGATTCTAACTTTATAGTTTGACGATGACTGGTACAAGTAAGTCGAGGAGTTTATTGGACAAAACACTATGATTGTACCACGATATCGTCGGAGATTTACCCTTGACGAAGCGATGGTTTATCGAGATTTAGAGGGCGGATTTACGCACCGCCAAACGGTATTTTAATCAGGATGTTGATCCCGAAGCAGCTCATAGAGCGTACTGGCTCACCCGAATCACTTAAGATGAGGGGCGTAACTTGTTCTCGTTCCTCCGAAGGGGATGAAGGCGACATAGTCAATCCGGCTAGATTCCGAAAGTGTCGGTGTAAAGGTCAACATAGACACCCAGCCACAACCACATGCCATCTTAATCTAAATGGGAAGTCATTCTGGCTGGATTTTATTGTTGGATTGCCACCCCATCTAAGGAGACACGATTCGAGCTTTGTAGTAGTAGACAATTCACCCAAGAGTGCTCACTTTATTCCGCGCATCACGACGCACCCATATAGCAAGAGTTTTATCGCTGAGGTTGTGAGGTCGCATGGCTGCCTTAAGAAGATCATCTCCATCGAGAGGATCTAAAGTGTTTACCTGACGATTTTGACGAAGTTTCAAGGCCTTGGGAACCCAACTTAATTTTAGTAATCGCCAGACACCCGCAGACCGACGGAATGGTTTGTTGGCGCGGCAAACCAAACTCGAAGACATATGTTGCGCATGTATCGAATGGACCAAATGTTGAGGAATTTCACCTCTAGTAGAGCCCTTCCTCCCAACGTCGCAGCAAGTCGTTCATTTTTGCATACTTTTGAGTTTTTTATGGCTGCACTGCACGGACGCCTCTTCGAAGTTGGGATCGTCTTTGATGATATCCGGTAGGACTCCTGCTTAATCCAAGAAATGGAAGAAAGCGATGTTCATACACAAGGATAGCAGCTTGTTATCTACGTAAGAGTTATGCCGGATAACGACGTAATCGGAAGCGATGAGGTGGCCTTGATCGAGTCTTCTTGTGTGTAAAACCGCATAAGAGTTCAACGTCTTCCGGGAAAGGGAGCTAAACTCTCCCAGGTTCGTGGACCTTTCAAGATTGTGGAGAGAAAGGGCCCGTAGCCTATCGACTAGACCTTGACCTCGATTCTTTGAGGTATGCATGTGCAACGATGTTTTTTCATGTATCAGCTTTGAGGCATTATGTTAGTGATACTACACACATGATTTACATGAGTTCCTTGCAAGAATCGGACAAGGGAGCGCTCACGACTAAGCCAATCCACATCCTGGACCACCACATTCTATAGCTATGACGTTGAACAATATATCAGGACAAGGTCTAGTGGGACAACTACAATCCACACTCGACAACCTCGAAGGACGCATACAAAATGTGCCAACAGTTTTCATTTTAGTTTGATAGATAGACATATGACAATGTGATACACTTTATTTCAAAAATTATATACTATGAAACTTCGAGACAAGTTTAGACCAAGAGGGGTAAGGGCGTAACATCCCGCCTCCGTGCACTTACCACACTTATTCTGAGGACACTTGCTCGCAAGCATCCGGATTTTTGATGATAAAACTTTTCTCTCATTATGATGCTGGCAAGCTGTATGGACAGGATGTTTCTACCTACCTTGGATGTAGACAAAATGTTGATCTCGGCTTTGAGTGTGGTTTCGACCTTGGAGGATGGTAGGTGACGGGTGGAACTTCCTTGACCTCGGATTATCGAGTGGGCTATCGAGTTGTTTTCATTTGGCGGCTATTGTTTCGATTTGGCGATATGCTTTGATTTTAAGGATGTGCTGGTCATGGTTATAATCGGTTACGAGATGGTTGATGATGCAGCCGACGATAGCCGCACCATCACATATGAGTAAAGGGGCCACACTCCAGATCCAAGAGATTTAGGAGAGGCGTGGGATGTACCGCCACAACCTACTAGCACCTTCGTCGTGGCTCGAATCGGTGAAGGTTAACGATTACCGTAGTTCGCCAGAGGGATCCACATGCCGCGGAGGGTTGATCAAGGATACCGCCACGATGATTCTGCAGGCTGCTAATAAGGCGTGGTGACCTCCGGCTCCCTTTAGAGCCCTTAGTCTCCCACAAGATTCCGGGCGAGTAAGTGTTGCTGACTCAGTGGGTTTTAGGACTCTTACCGCTAACTGGCTGCCAGTGGCACCCTTTGGGAGCACGGGTGAATTTCTGAAGGGCACGCCGCCATGGGGAAACAATGTTGGGGAAGTCCTACAGTGAGAATCTCTTTGAGCACTCTTAAAAGGCCCGGCGGCACGGCCGCCACGAATAGGGTTTATCGAGGCGAAAATTTTGAGGACGAAGGGCGCCCCATGGGCACGCCGCTTGAGAATGATGTTGAGACAGCCTATTTGACCGTGAGACCTTAGCGCCTAATAGATTCTTGCAACCGCCTTCCTCACTAAATTGTCTCCCTGCTCAAATCAAACCTAGATTAAACGTCTCTAGAAGATAAATTGATCAACCCTAAGAAAGATCCTCCAAAAATAAACCTGTATTTAAACTAACAATCTACCTAGATTTTTAAAGACGCTTTCCAAAAGTAAAAAGGGTTAAAGGTAATGAGGGGGTAAATATAAGCTAAACCCATGGTATTTAATTTATAAAGGAATTTCTAAATTTTAAAGAGGAGTATTAAAAACAAGGATTTAAATAAATAAAGTCAAATATTTCATAAAATAAACATGTTGTCTCTATTAAAAGAATTTTAAGAGTATCGCCGTAGTTTAACAAAAATTTCTATTATAGTAATAATAGATAAAAGTGTTATATAATAAAAAGAAGAAAGCGATAAATAAATAATATAAAATGAAAATAAGGAAACTAGAATTAAAGCAAACTTAAATTTTGGAATGTAAGGGACATTGGGGAAAAAAAGCTAATAAGAATCAACATTTATGTAACTACTAATTTCGTGGCTAATTACTTAGGTTAAATAAAAGCTTGAGGGGATCTAGGAACCCTAGGAGAGATTTAAGGAGTGATTTTGGGGCAAGGCGTGAGGGAATTTCTAGATTCTTCTTAAATTCAAATTAAATTAATTATTGGAGAACCCTGTGGATGAGCGACACTTGGACGATTGAGATTGTTCAAGAGGATTGTCATTAAAAATTTATTAATTAATAATCAGAAAGTAGGTGGGTCTCATTTGCATATAAATGAAAGCGTGGAAAGGGAAGAAAAGGGATGATCCGGAGAGCTTAACGTTATTACCACAATCGTGCTGACGGATTTTCTTGTGGAGTTGGGTAACCTACCGATTTTGAGTGGTAGCTCAAATTGAGCAAGCGCAGTCGGTGACTTAGCTGATTATTCTTTGTTCTCTGCGTCCCTTTCTTTGCGCCCTTAGCTACCTTTGGAAGCAGAGTACCTCGCTGCCATCGGAGGTACCGCATTTCCTCTAAAGGACGGCAAGCCGAAGCGCAAGGAGCTGGTAGACGGCACGTAGAAAGCAATCTTTTGACGCCTACCTGGTGGAAAGCCAAAGGCAACCTGTGATGGCTTTAATCGGGTGAGCAATGCATTTTTATCTCAAAAATCAATGTTATTGATGTTATAGTATTCTGGAAATTGCATGCAATTACTACCATTCTCATTCTGAATATTGTTTGTATGGTTACCACTTATCTCCTGAAATTTGCGGAATTTGACGTTGATACTACCGTTGCACCTGAACATCGTCTATAAGATTATCACTTTCCTGCTGAATCTGTCGAATTGACATCGTTGTACCCTGGATTAATCTGCATTTAATGCCTTAATGCTCTGCGGTTTCTGCTGATGATTTAGCCGCATTGAACTGCTATCGCAGCTGAATTTTATTGTTACCCCGCTGCTACCAAGATATGTGGTGTTTACCGCTGAATGTTTTAAAGTGGTCCCGCTTTTGCCGGATGATTCCTGGCATTTTTTTTACCTTCCAGTACGCTTGTTGTCATGAGGGAATTGAGCCTTTGTTATCAGGGCGCTTATTGATTTCTCATATGGGCATTGTTCTGCGAATCAGGTTACGCTTGTGCAACCATCGCTGGCTGGAAACCGTTGTTAATGCTGAATTCGCTATTGGGGCATACCGTTACGCACGATACCGGCCACGAGTTCTCAGGTTGTTAGGCATTGTACACGCCGCGATCCTGCCTCGTAATTGGGGTTATCGTCAAGCCCCGGATGCGATTAGTACGCAAAACCCCAACCTCGCCATAATACGTACCACCTTTAATCGTGATCCCATCTTTTCTCTTCAATCGCTGGATGCATTCCGCTGTCTCCTCGGCAAACTGCTTATTCCTCCGGGCGAATTGTTCGCCTTCCCATTTATCCTCGAAATGGTCAGGTTCCTACTAATCCACTTAATCGAGGCCTCAGGCGCTCGCGTACCCGCCCGCATCTGGTGTATCGCGAAAGCCCCTACTGAATTAATGCAGTTCACCCCGAGGTTAATCTCCATTCTCCGTACTTTTACCATCTTCAATCGATTCGAGCACGCCCATCTCTACCGCTGGTATCCTTATTAGACTCCTCACCACCATCAAGCAAGCCATGGCCTGGGTATCACGATTCCGGTGATGCACCCACGTAATAGGATTTGGATTAACCGCCTATCCACTTTGTAACCACAATTTCACGATACCGGAGTCAGGCGATCCGGTTCTCAGTAAGCTCGGCTGCTGATTAGACCCTGGCACCCACCCACCTCCTCAATAGTTGCCAGATCTCACCTTAGGTGCTGCCGGTGATGGCCATGGTCTCCGAAGTTGTAATGGAACTCCACCACAAGCGCCAGAGTATTGACAAATGGTCCCTCGGCCGACCGCCAATAACGACAAACACTTCTGCGACTTCCTCCTAAATTTCCAAATATTTCTCGTGGCACATCTCTGACCACACACCACCATATCAGAATGCTACGTCCCCTCATCTTTCGCACATGGTTACTTTTTCTAGCTTGTTGATTTTAAAAAACTGATCGGTTTAAATTATTAAAATATGTTTTACCTTTAGCTCAGCCCAGATCCTAGCACCAGATGGTAATCTTATATTTTCCTTTTTCCCCCACTCTTAAGGACTAATAGGCAGCACCCTCAGAAAAAGGGGTTGCTAGTTAAGTTGGTTTTGATTAGTCCTTCCCAAATTACAGCTGTCTCCCAACATACCTAAGTCTTTAAATAGTCTGCTACAACTGCTTAGTCATGCTTGTCGGGAAAGGTTCTGCCCTTCTCCTTCCATGATTTATGGACTTGTTTTATGGCATTTGAATACAGATTATATCGTAAGTATAATACAAAAGTCATTTAAAGGATCGATATCATGGCGCACATTGTTAAATGTGATTATTTAGATGGTTAAATATTGTTGAATATTCATTTAACCAAATTGTTAACTATTGTTGGCATATATTATTAATATAATGGCAATATCTTGTTAATATTATTAAGCACGGTATTGAGTAGTACTGTCATTTATTGCTAAATAGTAGGGATGGGTAGGTTAGCTAGGTCAGTCAGGCCTGGCAACACTGTCGGAACTTGTAATAATTATTAAAGGGACTTGTAGAAGTAATGTGGCATGGATAATAGTGTTGTTAAACATCATGTCTTATCAGGTAGCTTGTTAGGGTAATTTTGAATATTGTAGTGTAATGGGATGTCAGGTGGATGAATTTTAATCCTTATAACATATTGAAGGGAAGGGCGATAAATTTTTCGCTTAATTTGCTTTTACACAAACCCAAGCTTGTAGGACTCTTTAGGGTACCTCTAATGTGTAATTGATGTTAATTCTATACGTTGACTTAATTATGGCCATTCAATTGTTATTTTATTTCTTGCCCCTTGAGTATTACAAGTGCTACATGTTAATTCAATTATTGGCCCCTCTAAATGTTGAATGGTTCTTTTAGTGTGGTTTTTCGTTAAATTAGTTATTGACATTTAAAAAAAAAACTCAAGCCCTCAATTATTTTCACTAATTATCGACATTTTATCAAGGTTCTACCCTATGTTATGATTATTCTCATGGTACTACTGAAAAATTAAAATACCAAGCCATTGGAACTCACGTATCATAGAAGACCCTCGGATATTTTCCTCCCCTTCAAACTTGATCAAACATTTTCCCCATTTCTAACTTTTGACCTTAAACCTAGTATTATTTTAATCACAAGAACTACATGTTCTTGCATTTCATATGATTGTTTAAAGCTGTAAGGGTTACTGAGTATTTAAGCTTAATATTAATACTTGTCGGTGCAATGAAAATACTTATTTAATTGAATGTTAATAATGGATCAAGTTGGAATGCCATTGATGATGATTAAAGCACAATATTAATACTTGTTTACTCGCAATGAAATACTTGTTCAATTGAATGTTAATATTGGTTTAGGTTGGAATGTCATTGATGATGATCAAGCACAATATTAATACGTGTTTACTTGCAATGAAATACTTGTTCAATTGAAATGTTAGTTTAGGTTGGAATGTCATATGAATATGGTAATTGTTATCTCCTGTCATTTAAATATGAAGGTTAATTATATATTCAATATGATGATAATTCTGATTTAGGAGAAAGAAGAATATTTAGTCGTATCTCTTAATAGTTAACTGAGTTCATAGTAATGATGCCTCCATAAAATACAATTCGAAAGGATGTCTTTTCAAGCATGATGTATATTGCTAGTGTGGTGTAAATGAAATGTTAATAATGACGTACGAAGCGCAATGGTAATAATGTTAACGACAATGATAATACCGGTTCGTTAACGATGTTAATTTCATTGTCATAATGTGTCTTATGCTATTGGAGTTACTTGTGAATTATGTAAATCAATTTCTACGCGTGAATCTCAGGTCACTAATAATTGTGGTAATAGCGCATAGGCCCTTTTTAATTACTTCATGGTACTGGTTGAAATGGCG
This sequence comes from Picea sitchensis, assembly GCA_010110895.2. NCBI lineage: Eukaryota > Viridiplantae > Streptophyta > Pinopsida > Pinales > Pinaceae > Picea > Picea sitchensis. The sequence continues at coordinate 251 of SNQJ01S0206161.1, read as the reverse complement.
AATGTGGTTATGCTAAACTTGTATCCTCATTATGGTCACGCGTTTTCCATAAGGGGCGCATTGTTCTTCTTATGTAAAATTGATCGTGGTCAGTTGGTCACTTGGTCAGTTGTGTCGGGTGGGATGTAGATACCTCCATGTTCATCAGAACAGTCGCCAGCCCTGAGACCTTAAATGGTTAAAGACGATGGGAAACCGGGCTTGAGCGTTGATTATGTGTCTTGGAGGTCCTAACCTTGCAGGGTAGGACG
>SNQJ01S0206159.1:0-12602 GCA_010110895.2 Picea sitchensis | reverse complement strand
ACATGCAACACTTTAAGTTGGGGGGGATGTTAGGACCACACAATGTACCTTTTTGCCCATACTTTTTGCCACTATTACACTCTTGATCACTCACATTTAAACTCATATTATCACTTTATCCTATCTTTCTAAAGGTATATAACATCTCTTCTCTTTACTATACGTTTAATCTGTTTTACATATAATTTCACATCACTCTCATACTTAACCATTGATTAGAAATGTATAAGTGTTGAAATAGTTCAAACTGCAGATTAGCATTTGAGGCTTGTTGCTGGAACAACAATTCACAGAAGTTGTTACACAGTCCATGGTCGACGATGCTGAAACACAAAAGTTGTTACAGAGTTCATGGTCGACGATGTTGAAACACAGAAGTTGTTATACAGTTCATGATCAACGATGCTGAGGAAGTTGTTACATAGTCCATGACCGACGATGCTGAAACACAGAAGTTGTTACATAGTTCATGATCAACGATGCTGAGGAAGCTGTTACACAGTCCATGACCGACGATGCTGAAACACAGAAGATGCTACACAGTCCATGGTCAACGATGCTGAAACACAAAGGAAGCCATTACATAGTCCGCGGTCAACAGCAACCCACACAGATTGACTACAACAGTTGCACCGTGAGCCAAGCACCAACCATCATTGTTGCCTGGGAAGTGCTGAAATAGTCAGATTGCAAATCTCGTGGCTGAAACAGCCCGCGATTTGCGATGTCGAAACAACATACAACAGCAGAAACAAGAAAGAGTTGTTACTCCAACCGTAACAACAACACCTCACTCAGCACTTGTAATAGAATTCTATTGCGGGAGACTAGGATATCCTATTCCGATTTAGAAAGTCGATCTAACTAAGAATAGGACTCAGATACATCTGTAATTTTTTTATCAATTGTATCGAAGGGATTCCCTCTTTAAATAAGAGGAAATCATCATTCGAGAGGATCTCCAGTTTTTGGGTACTAAGAAAGTTTCACAGAGAAGGACATACTTCATTTTTATATTGTAATATGATACATTGATAGATGAATAAAATACTGTTTTAAGCATCCTTCTCTAGCCTCTTCGTCTCAGGGGAATCTTGTCAGAAGGGAGGGCGCACCTTTTTCACAAGATTCACCCGTTAATTTTATAGTGTGTTAGTGTGATCTATGTTTATGCCTTGATTAATTTTTTCTTTGCTGAAACACTACTGAACTCTGTCTTGTTAAGAACTCTGTTTTATTGAACGTTACATTGTTTTCATGAAGTTCATGCTCGGTTAATTGTTAATCATTTTAATTAGAAATCTTGTGTGATGGATTTGTGAAGTTTGGTAATCAGAGACTGGTGCTGAAGGTTCCTTCTTAAGGGAAGGAATTAGGGTCTTGTTCTCTGTTAGAAGTAGTTAGCTTTCAATCATTTTCATGAGTGTGCTAATCAGAGACTGGTGTTGAAGGTTCCTGCTTAAGGGAAGGAATTAGGGTCATGTTCTCTGTTAGAAGTAGTTAACTTTCAATTATTTTCATGAGTGTGCTAATTAGAGACTGGTGCTGAAGGTTCCTGCTTAAAGGAAGGAATTAGGGTCCTGTTCTTTGTTAGAATAGTTAGCCTTCAATGCATTAATGAGTTCATGAAAGTGTTTTAATCAGAAACAAAGTACTGAAGTTCCTTCTTGGGAATAGGGTCATGTTCTCTGGTTACAGAATAGTTGTTCTTTCCTGTTGCAGTTGTTATTTTAATGTAATCCAGGATTCTTTAGATTAATCATTCCTTTAAGCTCTACTATAAGTAGGTTTCTTTTCTGTGATTCAAACTAGAACTTCAATTCATTCAAGGCAAGTGTGATTAATATAGTTTCCTTTACTACAACTCTAGGTTTCTTTTGGAATTGAGCCTATATAGTGCGTGGTTACCTTTGAAATAACAGACTTCCTTGGGTTGAAAATTTATGTAGCACTTGATTGTTTAAATTAATTAAGCAGTTATAGTGACTAACATGTCGTTTTTATTTAAGTAAATAGTCAAAGATTAAATCCACGGTACTTTCTGAGCTTCATGCTACACCCACAGCAGGGCACTTCGGGTTCACCAAAACCTATGACAGGGTCAAACATTCCTTTTTTTGGGATGGTATGAAATAGGAAATTCATAATTTTGTCGTTGAATGTGATGTGTGTCAATGCAACAAGGGAGAAACAGTCAAATCGTTGGGCACACTACAACTGCTCTTGATTCCACCTGCTATTTGGAAGGATATCTCTATGGATTTTATTATCGACTTACCCAAATTGGGAAATAAATCCGTCATCATGGTGGTTGTTGATCGCCTTTCCAAGTATGCTCATTTCTTCTCCTTTCAACACCCATTTATAGCATCCACGATGGCTCAAATCTTCATGGATCAGGTCTTCAAGATTCATGGCATGCCGCAGTCTATTGTTTCTGATTCCGACCCAACTTTCACAAGCAATTTTTGGCAAGAACTATTCAAGATACAAGGCACCGAATTGCGTCTCAGCACGACTTATCATCCCCAGACTTATGGCCAAACTGAAGTTGTCAACAAGTGTTTGGAAACATATTTGAGGTGTTTTTCCTCAGAAAAGAAAAATCAGTGGGCTCAATGGTTACCCCTAGCTGAATGGTGGTACAACACTTCATACCATACAACTATAGACATGACTCCTTTTGAAGCGGTATATGGACAAAATCCACCTTCAGTTCTCTCATACTTACCGAGTGCCTCGAAGGTCCAGGTGGTTGACCTAACAATTACATCTCGAGAGGCTATTCTCCATACCCTCAAAGAGAATTTGGTCATGGCATAGAATCACATGAAGAAATAAGCAGATCAAGGTCGCTCTAAACGTCAATTTACAGAAGGGGATCAGGTGTTTCTTCGACTGCAACCTTACAAGAAAAATTCCCTCAAGGCTGAGCATTTTCAGAAGCTGGCGCCCAAATTTTATGGTCCTTATACCATACTCAAGCATGTGGGACAATTAACCTATCATTTAGCTTTGCCCAACAATTCGAAGCTACATCCTGTTTTCCATGTTTCATGCTTAAAGAAGGTGATTGGAGCTAAGTGCCAAGTTCAAACCAACGTTCCAGAGTTAGCTGAAGAGGGATCCATTTGGCTACAGCCAAAAGTAGTTTTGGACCAGTGTGAGCGTCGCCTATGTCAGAGAACCATCAAGGAAGTGATAGTACAGTGGAAATATACAACTCCGGCAGATGCCACTTGGGAACCAGCTACCATTCTACACCAATTTCCTCATCTCAAGCCTTGAGGACAAGGCTGTTTTTAAAGGGAAAACATGTTGGGGTCTTAAACCGCACATAGGTAGAACAATATATTCAGATGTAATAAAGGGCAATATTAATAATTCCTTTCAATAAAATAGAATAAGGTGGATGTAAGAAGACCTAATAGAAGCTTCCGCTTCTAGAAGGATCTTCCTCTAGATGCTTCTTTTTAGTATAAATAGGAGTCAAGGGTATGAGAACCCTAGCTTGGATGTTATTGTAATAGAGATCTGCTCAACTAGAGTTTTCCCCCTCGAATAGGCCCATGAACATTTCTTTGAGATTCAAAGTGTTATTTCTGTTGTTATTCTTATATCATTTCAGTGTTATTGTGGTGAATGTTCTAGTTATATTGTTGTTATTCTACCATTACTAGCATTTTATTTCAGTTATGCATACATTTTATATCTGGTATATTATAGAAAGGTTAAACCAACTAATGGACATGGAAGAGGATATGATTCTAACAGGATTTCATCAGGAAGTACAAAAAATGAGAGACAAATCCTGGCATGATAGACATATCAAGAGGAAGAGTTTCAAGGAAGGAGATCTAGTCTTGCTCTATGACAGTAAATATTTTCAACATCTTGGTAAATTTAGAATGCATTGGATAGGGCCCTATGAACTAAATATTGTCAAAGATGGGGGATCTGTACAGCTAAAGGATCTGGAAGGAACAAAAATCAAGGGAATGATCAATGGTAGTCGACTAAAATTGTACAGGGGTAGTCTAACTCCTAACATTTAAAAGTTACAATGCAATAAAAAAACATGTACATAGTGTAATCTAGTAGAAGCTAGGATAGAAAAATGATAAAAGGAAATAAAAAGGAGAAAAAGAAGGAAAAATAAATATGAAAACAAAAAAGAAAGAAAATACAAAATTTACTAGGAAATATTGTGTGTAGAAAAAGTGGACTCGGTGCGACAAAAGTAAAAATGTCCATGCGCAGCAGATGAGTAATAGAAATAAAAACACTACACACTAAGGAGGAATAATAGCGGAAATACATGATGCACTTAAAAAGTTCAGCGCACTGGAAAAGGGAGCAATGGTCAGAAAAGAGAAAACGAGAAAAATGATGGTTACAACAACCTGTGAGGGCTAAATAAACTAAAATAAAAAATGGTGAAGCCAGCAAGTACACATAGGTTATGGCACAAATACCACAACCTAAATCAAGGTTTGTGTAGCAACAATAAGGGTTGGTCGAAGACATATCCGAGAAGCCAGATTCGGGACTAGAGCATAGGAAAGCAGAGGTTGGGACCTCTAGCGCATCGATTAAAATAAAGAGAAAACAACCCATGGAACGGTCCTATGCAAGGATCACGATGTAGCACTTGTACTACCATGCATCTCGGAGGGAGTGCAGTCCCCACTAACACTTTTGGGTTTCATGGAAAAGATGAAGTATTTGGACCACGATGTGGTCGACACTGGAAAATTCCTTGAATTTGCACAACAGGTATACATGGACAAAATAGGCATAGGACCCTTTGGTGACCCTATACTGCAACAAAAACCATGGGCAGTCAGCCTAGCCAACACAGAAATCCTCAACTTGGTGGAAATTTCCCATTTTGGCAGGAGGAAGGAAGTAAATAACTGCATCAAGAAGTTATTAGCGGTCCTCCATGGATTCTTCTTATGGATGGAGGAACCCATCTCAATCAACGTTGAGTTTATTTCATTCATCATAGGTTTTCCATCCATGGGAAAGAGTCTCGTGCAGTACCTAGATGACAAGAGAAAGGAGAAATCTCTTACCGAGGAGATGAAGAAAACATACGGGACAGAGAGGGTCTCGTGTGGTATAATAATAAAAAGAATCAGTGATGCAACCATAAGAATGACCACAAATCTTATGGCCTACAAACTGTTAAGAAAGTTCCATAAGGAGGAAGTTCTTGTAGGGGTTTTCGTAGCTACAAAATAGTGTGCCCATGGCACCATGCTCAGCTAGGCCCCTTACCTATTGAATTTGTTCCTCGACGAATGCAAAGACGTGTAGGACTTGGGGATAGAATCTCATTATTCTTGGTTAATACTTTTGATAGAACTAATCGGGTGGATGGAGCCACCATATTCTTACTTCTACGATATAATAGGTCATTTCCATGCAACACGGTATACCTCAATGGGGAACACTTCGGACCCCAAGAGAAGAAGTGGCAATGCGAGTACCTTTGTGTGGTACTTTGGCGACATATAAGAAAGCATAGAAAACATATGGAGGATCACTCTAGAGGTTGTCAAGAAATAATAAGGTATTGCAAATTTTAGAGCCATGCACCACACCATGTGGATACAAGTGCGTAGGGATGTAGCCAAGGAATGGTTGCAACTCTGATACTGCATCAGTGGTGAAGATGTAGAAATGGCCATGCAGGATTGGCACGATGACTGGAAGATCCCAGTCATTCATAAGGAAGTTCCTATAGGAAAGCAAGTATAAGTAGGGGTATCAAATACACCTTGAGGAGATAGCATTTCTCCCAAAACGTCGAAGCCCAGCCAAAATCCAGTGCAATAGAAGAATGGGAGTGCCCCAAAGAAATATGTGCAGGTAGGAAAAAAGGACACTTCCCCAGCACAAGGAGAACAAGGAATGGGGGATACAACTACACAAGAAACCCCCTCGACAACTACCCCATAGGAAATAGGGCCACCCAAGTGACCAATCATACACACAGGGGGGTTTCAAAAGAAGGCCAAGGTGCACAAGCAACTTCCAAAGTACACGATTACAAAGGATGATGCCGACCTCATGGAAGAAAAAGTATAGGAATGCATAACTAAAGAGTTCGAAGATGCCCAGCACCAAAGAGGCCGAATTCAATATGGGATGAAATACATAAGGCATGTCCTGAAGTAGATGAGGGCATCGCATAGGCATGAAAGGGGAACAAATTATTTCCCCACATCAATAGAAGAAGAGGCAAAGACCACACCAAGTGAACAAGACACCATCCAGACCATAGCGCATGTGAGTGCAAACTTTCAAGTCACATCCAACATGTTGCAGATGGATGAATCCATAACTCAGACACCACTAAATGATTTGGTGCAGGTAGAGTTGGTAATGGAAATAATACCAACTAAGGCACTGTAAAATCTTCAAGTCATTGTCGCGTAGGAGGTGCAGCCACGCGCAAGAACAGACCTAGTAGAATTGAAACATACGAAGAATGGAAAGGCATCCTTAGAACTAGTAGTCGAGTAGGTCAAGATCGAAACTAAGGAGTAAAAAGAACGAGCAAACAGAATGGAATAGAGTTTGACAGCGGTGTATAATCGCATCCCTAACAGTGTGCAAGTAGAGAAAAAAAACACATAGGAGAAGCTCAATATCATTGCACAAACCATATATTAGTATAGGCAAGAGATTTAGGAGCTAAAGGAAAAAATGAACCCTATGACTCATCTAGAGGTGAGAGAACAAAGGAAGCTAGAAGCTGCATTTCAAATAGGCGATATGGAGAAACAAGTAAGCATAGTAGCAGAATTGTTCGACCAAGTAGCACAGCTCTAGACAGTGTTGGAGGAGGATGAGCATGTCTAGAAGTGGAACAAGGAAGAAGAAAGAGTAAGCTCAACTATACAAGACCTCAAGTAGAGGACAATGAGTATCACATAAGGCCTGAAAGGTACTCAAGATATGAAGAAGCTAGAGTCTGAGTTGAAAGCATCACAAATGCAGAAATAGGAGAGACAAGCAAATGTGGAACCACTCTAGGAACAAGTCACGCAAATGATCAGACAACTAGAGGAGGAGGAGAAGAGGATTGTGCAGGCACATACAAAGAGCGCATCAAGGATCCATGAGGAGATGAAAGTACAGTTGGTAGAGGTAGCGATAGGAAAAGCAGCGTAGGTCTAGGAAAGACAAAGGGAACTTGCAGACAAGTTCCAGATCCTAGAAGAGGTTGTTCAGGGAGTGCACAATGCCTAAGTGGCTCAATACGAGCCACATTTCAGTTTTGGGGGCATGTTGGGCACATGCCTATTATGAGGAAGTACCTATTTTTGGAAGGTAAAATCAAATTTTGGAGAAGAACAGTTGGTAGGACAAGAAATACGTGCGAGGGAAATATGCATGCAAAGGAGGAAAGTATGCAAGGCATGTAAGCAGGAAAACCTCACCATATTAGGCTTAGGGTTTTGATAATAGATTATAGTAGTTGGTAAACTTGTAAACTAGTATAAATAAGAACCTAGGAGATCTAGGTCAGGGTCCCAAGTGGTTGTTGTTGGTTCAAGTTAATTTTGAATTGTAAGAAACTGTTGTGATACCTTTTTGTAATCTCTTGATCTGTAGAAGAGTTACGTAGCTAGATCTTGAGGGTTATATCACAAGTTGAGGAGCTTGGTTTGATCTAGTCCACCTCACATAGGTTATGGAACCTATTTCATAATTGTATGATCAAAACTGTAGTGCGTACAATGCCATATTTTGCAGAAAATAAATAAAAGAGCCTAAGAAGCCAGATCTTTGTGGATGTATCTTATGAGGGGGTGAACCATGGTAAAACTGGTGTATTGTTTGATGAGTGAATGCATGTTTACTTTTTGTTAATGGTTTCTCATCTTTAATTCTTGCTAATGATTGATTTACACATAATTGGTTAGCTAGATCTATTAGAATGCATGTATAAGCTTACAAGTGAGTGGATATTAATAATAATAGATAGAGTAATCAATCTAATGCCTGAAGAATATTAATTACAATCCCGGATCCCCACTCATTCCTGGACTGCAAGCACCTGAGCATTTCAGTCACCCATAGAACTATCTCGGGTGAGATGGCACAATACATTTTGTGTGTTGTGTTTCCTTCTAGTTTACCAGAAGGGATGATTGTTTTAGAGGGTTTTGTTGGAAACCTGTTTGGATCTGAACATGGTTCATCCCAAGAAGTAGAAAGAAAGAGTAATAGCCAACACAAGGAAAGGAAAGGAAAGGCAAGGAAAGGATAGGAAATGTTAGACATGAAAAGAAAAGACACGGAAATGTTGGGTAAGACAAGGAAAATAAATACAATCCAAGCCAAGATAAGCCAAGCCAAGACAAGGAAAGGAAATGGAAGGCTATACACAGAAAGACAATTCAAATCAAGGCAAGGAAGGACATGAAAAGGAAAGGCAAGGTAAGGAAAGGAAGTTAAAGGTAAGGAAAGGAAAGGAAATTAAAGGTAAGGAAAAGAAAGGAAAGGAATGGAAAGGAAAGGCAAGACAAGGCAAAGAAAGTCAAGGCAAGGCTATGCAAGAAAGGAAAGCAAAGGAAAGGCAAGGAAAGGGATGGAAATACAAGGAAAGGCAATACAAGGTAAGGAAATGAAAGCAAAGTCAAGGCAAGTCTAGGAAAATAAGACAAGGCAAGGAATAACAAGACAAGGAAAGGAATGACAAGACAGGCATGCCAAGACAAGGCATGGAAAGATAAGGCAAGGCAAGGCAAGGGAAGGGAAGGGAAGAAAATCCAGGTAAAGGATAGGAAAGCAAGGCAAGGCAGGGAAAGGAAAGGAAAGGCATGGAAAGTCAAGGGAAGACAAGGAAAGTTAAGGAAAGTAAATCAAAGTCAAGGAAAGGCTAGGAAAGCAAGGCAAGTAAAAGAAAGGAAAGGCTAGAAATGGAAATTCAAATGAAAGCAAGAAAAGGCAAGGCAAGGCATGGAAAGACAAGGAAATGAAAGAAAATCCAAGCCAAGCCAAGAACAAGTAGGGAAAGGAAACACAAGTCTAGGAAACCGAGGAAATCAAAGACGAGGTGAGGCAAGGCATGACAATACAAGGCATAGCACGGAAAGGAAATGAAAGCCAAGCCAAGACAAGACAAGACAAGGTTAGGCTAGAAATAGTTCCCTAACAACAAAAATGAACCACCAAATACAAGAATACAATAACAACCATAAAATGAATCCAAAATTTCAATCAATCATAAATCTAAAATATTTGTTCAATTATTCCTTTTACACATTAAGAATTTTCCAATAGAATCATTTGTATCATCTTTCTAGTGCTTATTACATATGTTTGACAATTTATCTCCTTATAAGGCAAGGCAAGGAAATACAAGGCAAGTCAAGACAATGCAAGGCATGGAAATACAAGGTATGGCAAGACAAAGAAAGGAAATGCAAAGCAAGGAAAGGAAAGGCAATCAAATTCAAGGCAAGGTGAGGCAAGGTGAGGCAAGGCAAGGAAAGACAAGTTAAGAAAAGGAAAGGCTAGGCTAGGCAAGGCTAGAAATGGAAATACAAGACATGAAATGGAAAGGATATCCAAGACAAGGAAATACAAGCCATGACAAGCCATTCCAAGCCAAGAAAAGGCAAGGAAAGGAAAGGCAAGGAAATCAAAGGCAAGGAAAAGCTAGGAAATCAAGGAAATCAAAGTCAAGGAAAGGATATAAATGGAAAGGAAAGTCAAAGAAAGTAAAGGAAAGGAAAGGAAAGGAAATCCTAGCCAAGACAAGACAAGACAAGGCAGGGAAAGGTAAGGAAAGGATAGACAAGAAAGGAAATAAAAGACAAGGCAAGGAAATGCATGACAAGACAAGGCAATGCAAGGAAAGTAAAGGAAAGGCAAGCAAAGCAAAGACAAGACAAGGAAATGAAAGGCAGGGAAAGGCTAGACATAGTTCCCTAACAACAAAAATGAACCACAAAATAAAATAATACCATAACAAACATAAAATGAAGCCAAAATTTCAATCAATCATAAATCTAAAATATTTTTTCAATTGTTCATTTTACACATTAATAATTTTGCAATGGCATCTAAGTTTGTTTCATCTTTCTAGTGCTTATTACATATGTTTGACAATTTAGCACCTTGTAAGGCAAGGAAAGGAAATATAAGGGAAGGAAATAAAAGGCAAGGAATGAAAAGATAAGGAATAGAAAGAAAAGGAAAGGAAAGACAAGGCAAGGAAATGAAAGGTAAGGAAAGGAAAGGAAATGAAAGGTAAGGAAACGCAAGGAAAGAAAAGGCAAGGTGAGCAAAGGCAAGTAAGGGCTAGGAAAGGCTAGACATGGCAATGAAAGGCTAGGAAAGAGAAGGAAAATAAATACAAGACAAGCCAAGATAAGTCAATCCAAGACAAGGTAAGGTAAGGAAAGGAAAGGAATGGCTAGACATGGAAAGTCAATTCAAATCAAGGCATGGAAAGACAAGGAAAGGAAAGGAAAGGAAGGAAAAGAAAGGCATGGAAAGGCAAGGCAATACAAGGTAAGGAAAGGTAAGGAAATGCTAGGCAAGAAAGGAAAACAAAGGAAAGGAAAGGAAAGGAAATACAAGGCATGGAAATACAAGGAAATGCAAGACAAGGAAAGTAAAGGAAATGTTAGGAAAGAAAGACAACACAAGGCATGGAAATACAAGGCAAGCAAAGGAAAGGGAAGGCAAGGCAAGGAAATAAAATCCAAGTAAAGGATAGGAAAGCAAGAAAAAGAAAGGAAAGTCTTGGAAAGGAAAGACAAGGCATGGCAAGGAAAGGGAAGGGAAGGGAAGAAAAGGAAATGAAAGGCAATCAAAGGCAAGGAAAGGATAGTCAAGAAAGGAAAGAAAAGGCAAGGCAAGGCAAGGCTAGAAATGGAAAGTCAAGTTAAAGAAAGGAAAGGAAAGGCAAGGAAAGGAAACGTAAGGCGAGAAAAGGAAAGCCAAGGCAAGGAAAGACAAGCTAGGGAAAGGAAACACAAGGCTAGGAAAGAAAGGAAAGAAAAGGCAAGGTAAGGCAAGGCATGAAAAGACAAGCCATAGTAGGGAAACAAAATAAAAGTCAAGCCAAGACAAGACAAGACAAGGTAAGTCTAGAAATAGTTCCCTAACAACAAAAATAAACCACAAAATACAATAGTACCATAACAACCATAAAATGAAGTCAAATTTTCAATCAATCATAAAAATAAAATATTTGTTCAATTATTCCTTTTATGCATTAAGAATTTTTCAATGGAATCATTTGTATCATCTTGTTAGTGCTTATTAAATATGCTTGAAAATTTAGCACCTTGTAAGGCAAGGCAAGGTAAGGCATGACAAGAAAAGGCATATCAAGACAAGGTAAGTAAAGGAAAGGCAAGGAAAGGCAAGGAAAGTTGAGGCAAGGAAATGAGAGAAAAGGAAAGGAAAGGTTAGGAAAGGCTAGACATGGAAATGAAAAGATAAGAAGGACAAGCCAATCCAAGCTAATCCAAACCAAGACAAGGCAAGGCAAGGTAAGTCAGGACAATACAAGCAAAGGCAAGGAAAGTCTAGGAAAGAAAGGAAAGAAAAGGAAAGGAAAGGATAGACATGGCAAGGAAAGTCAAAGCAAGGCAAGGAAAGGCATGGAAAGAGAAGGCAAGGTATGAAAAGGGAAGGAAAGGAAAGGAAATTCAAAGCAAGACAAGGAAAGTAAAGGAAAGGTAAGGATGGGAATGAAAGGAAAGAAAAGGAAAGGCAAGGAATTGTATGGCAAGAAAACAAAAGGAAATACAAAGCAAGGCAAGGCAAGCAAAGGAAAGGAAAGACTATGAAAGAAAGACAAGGAAAGGCATGGAAAGATAAGGAATGGAAAGACGAGGAAATAAAATACAAGGGAAGGGAAGGGAAGGGAAGGGGAGGCAAGGAAATCAAAGGCAAGGCAAGGAAAGGCTAGGAAAGCAAGAAAAGGAAAGGAAAGGAATGCCAATGAAAGGCATGGAAATTCAAGTCAAGGCAAGGAAATATGAGCCAAGGAATGGAAAGGTAAGGCAAGGAAAGAAAAGGTAAGGAACGGCTAGGAAATAAAGGAAAGAAAAGGAAAGGAAAGGCTATACATGAAACGTCAAGTCAAAGCAAGGCAAGGCAAGGAAACACATGGCCAGACAAGGAAAGGCAAGGCTAGAGATGGGCAAGGCAAGGAAAGGCATGAAAAGACAAGGAAATCAAGGAAGGCAAAGGAAAGGCAAGGCTAGAGATGTCAAGGAAAGTCAAACAAAGGCAGGTAAAGGAAATGTATGGAAATACAAGGAAAGGTGAGGAAAGGAAAGGCTAGAAATAGTTCCCTAACAACAAAAATGAACCACAAAATACAATAATACCATAACAACCATAAAATGAAGCCAAAATTTTAATTAACCATAAATATGAAATATTTGTTCAATTATTCCTTTTACTGATGGTCTCCATTAACTTCTTGTGCTCAGAGTAAGGAAAGAAGTATCGAACCTGTTAGCGATATTTCTTGTTAAGCGGGTTGGAGTGCGAAAGGAGGGGTTAAAACCCATTTGTCCTAAGTTTTGGGCGATAATGCGCCCATGATAAACAAT